>OX375866.1:78669863-78735004 GCA_947359475.1 Heligmosomoides polygyrus bakeri
TGCTTGCTTTTCTTAATAAGTTCTTCTTTCCAGATGATTTTTATTCAATTGATAGCAAAATTGCCGTTTGTATAGAGTTTTACTCGTGTAAAAAATATAACAAAGACAATTGTGAAAACACACATTCTCACTTCGATACTTCATGTAAGCATCACTGACACTATCAATCAAATAAAATTTGCGACGAGCTTTCCAAACGCGTGGTTCAATCTGCTCTTTGACGCACTAAATGATTGCTGCTTTGTTTGCACTTCAAAACAGAATTTAGATTATTTTTTCTCAAAAAAATTTATGAAAATTATTACACTTATTGAAGCAGCTGGACTAAAAGATTTCAATAAAGTTATACAAAACTTTCCTCTGACAAAAAATTGTTCCTACCATCTCGGAACGTCTTTGGTTTAGCCCTTAAGAAGTTCTTTTCAATTTTGAAGACGTTTAATTTGATTTCAAAATTCTTAGGCTAACTTAGAAGAGTGTTCAATTTGACGTGAAAAGTGTCCAATTTGTTTGAAAAGTGCAATTCGACGCGAAAATTCTGTATATTTTTTGACTCCTTACGACTGGGGTCATAATTTTAAGAATTAGGGAATCTGTGTGATGTACCTAATCCAGAAAACCCAAAAACTCATCAAGATTTGGCAGCATGGATCGATAATGGTGGAAAAGTCGAAACCGGAGAGAAATGAGAGACTCATTGGTCATGCAGCCGAGTGGAATGTCTCTGTAGGGCATGTCAGGTCAGCGCAATTATGACAGAAGGGGGCCTCTATATCAGTGTTCGGTCTGCTGCGTCAAAATGTTGGCGTCCGAACTGGTTGAAAATTTTGAGCGAAAAATTACACAATTATAATACTGGGCTTTCCAGCTTTCATTCTGCGAAGACTCAGCATGAAACGTTGTTAAAACGCAGTCACACTTTTGTAGGAAGTCGTCACTTTAACCGGTTGAAGTTGTGCCGCCTGATCACCAGGCTTCTCGATATTTGATAACTAGAATCTCTACATTGTGTCTGGTTAGTCAACGTATTTTTAGACTAACTCGTTCGCTTAGGAGATAGATATGCACAGCCGAAGAGTGCTGTTTACCAAATGTTCACTTGCAGTTTGATGAACTGCAAGAAGCACCCAAATTCCCAAAATAAACTCGCCACGTAAATTTTCTATGTCGTTTTCCTTCTTTAAACATGAGTAAATGGCAAGCTACAATCACAGGTTTTAGGTTGGGAATTCTTCCGTTGAAAAAACGAAATCGGTTGAAGTTCAAAGTGAGCATCTTCCTGCCAAATTTGGTACCAAAAGAATTGTCGCAACCAGGGGAAGACCGTCAACGGCAGAAAAATAAAATTTAATTAGGTTTAAGAATTTTAAAATTCAACTGGGCAGCACCACTTGTGCCTGGGGACATAATTAAGCGAGACTCGGCGACGGTTTTGGGGTCAGGTCACAGTGATTAAGACCCCCTTAATTGCGGCACTGGTTTTCAGGCTTCCACTTATTTTTGAATGACGATCGCATGCCCAGTGGTAGGTAGGATGATGCTAAGCGCCTCTGTAAATTTTGGTGAGAAAGTCTTTACTTTGGACAAAGTTATCATGATGCGACGCAAAAAACGCGTTTTTGCGTCGCAAACGTCGTTTGGTTGAATGTTTAGCGGCGGTACTGTAAGTCAAAACGATTAAACAGATGGAGTATTGTTAAACTGTTACTGTGGACACCCCTTATTGCTGCACAATACACCCTGTTGGATATTTTGTATAGTTTTATTTTATATCATTTTATAGCCAAGAGTGTTAAAAAGTGTGTGTTTCCCATTTCTGAGTCTCTCACAACAATTATCGAATTTAGGGATAAAATTATAAAAGACAGATTCCAGTCTTCGATCCGTGAATTATAACATATGTCTTGGCAACGTTTGTTTTTACTGGTCCTCAATTTTCAACGAAGAATGCTTAAACTGTTCCGGCATATTGTGTGCTTTAGGTCATACCTTGAGTTTTTTTGATTTGAAGAACGCACTTATCAGGTCACAAGCAAACGTTGCACCATATGATTACAAATGACGACTCCTTTTTGCTTCCTCTAATGCTGTAAAAAGATAGCAGCAAAAGTCTCATTATCGGCGTCTCATTATCACAGAACACTTCATACTAGAACAAGACAGCCAAAGAAGGAATAATGAAATAAAGCTGTGGGAGAACACTAAAAAGTGTCTTCAACAAGCTAGTGCAAGTTTTTCGAAGCTTTGGTCATGGGCGAAAATAAGGTAGCCAAACCTTTCATCATTGATGGCGCAGTTTAGAGAAATCGACACAGACACCAGGCCTCATGAAATTAGCGGAATTTATAAAGATATAAAGGGGGGGCTACGCTTTTTACGTTCAGAAAACCTCCTCTGCCTGGGAAATCGAATGTGAAGTATATAGTATGTGAAGTCTAGATTCAGCTAAATGAATGTTTTCAATCTTCCTTCTTTGTTGCCAAAACTTTTTGTTGCTCTGACAAATAATTAATTTAGAAGATCTTCCTACACATCGAATGTCGGAACTGGGAGAATTGGAAAAATTTCTCTTGTGAGAATTTAACGAACAAAATTAATTGCTTCGTAGACAGGGCAAGCCATGTTGCTTACTGTATGTGTTTCTTCAGATAATGTTCAAAACGAAAATGCTGGATTCTGACAACGTGGCACTTGCGCTCAAGGAAACCGGCGGAGAATCGTTCGTTTTCAAAATCTTGAACAAGTAATAAGTTGTGTAGTTAGCTGTCTGTACAAAAAATTTCTAACGCAGATTGAAATCTGAATTACCAGATGTAAGTATACCGAGATTCCGAACCCCGAGCGTGCTGCAGGTCTATGCCTTTGAGTACGTAGATTGGAAAATAGGATGGAGCTTAGGGTGCACTTCAAGCCATGTGCATTTTTAGACATGACGAGAAGTTCCCAGTCATCTGTTCATTTTTCAATTAAACGATTAGTATCTTTCACCTCACACAAGCACCATTTGTATACATAAATGTTAGTGTGCTTTACACATTTGACCACAAACCTTGAAACAGGATCAGGAAGCTTGAAAGTATTCTGTAAAAAAAGCGGTTGCAAAACATCTCCTTAAGGTACCCTGCTAGGCAATGAATGCATAAGAGTAATCGACCCCACTCTGTCTTGAAACCTTCTGTCTGAGGGGAAAGTCCTGGTTCGGTCTGCCATCATGGGGTGGATTCCAATTGTCTTCATTTTGAACAACAGTTTTTCCTGTTGAAATCCTTATAAACGTCAAAAATACTTTGTTGGGGGTACACAGCAGCTTTTATTAATTATTTAGTTATTTTTGTGAGGGGGGAGGAAGAAGTTGCATAGGCGCATAAGAGTCCAGGTTACATTGAATGAAAGGGGGAGATGAGCTTAGCGCATCCCTTCATTTGCAGTATGGCGCACCAATAAAGTAGGCTATGCTTGTAAGACTTCGAAAGCATGTGCGTCGAGAAAATAAGCTTTCTTAATGAACAGTTATCTCCTCTGTTCCATGCTACTCTGGATT
Source organism: Heligmosomoides polygyrus bakeri (assembly GCA_947359475.1). Lineage (NCBI taxonomy): Eukaryota > Metazoa > Nematoda > Chromadorea > Rhabditida > Heligmosomidae > Heligmosomoides > Heligmosomoides polygyrus. Next base: position 78,673,405 of record OX375866.1, read on the forward strand.
TTATTATGAGGAAAGAGGTGATGAAAGTGGAGCAGGTAACATCTCTTGACAGACTTCGACATAGCAGACGATGTGAATATCGTAGCTATTAGCTATTCACTGCAACAGGCGACCACAAACCTTGCGAACGAGCTAAGAAGGTTGCACTACGATTAAGCCTGGGCAAATGAAAGTCGGTGTGGATCAACGTCGAGGCGTCACTACTCGAAACTGTTCAGAAGTGCACATATCACGGAAGTACTGTGTCATGATTCGTAAGATTCGTAAGATTAAGATTAATCTTACGAAGACGATGTTCATGAAGAAAGGATGGGTTTCTGATGCCCCATTCTCGCTCAACGGAACGAACATCTCCGAATGCTCCAGCTATGTGTATCTGGGTCGCGAAGTCAACATGGCCAACGACCTAGCACCAGAGCTGAGCAGGAAGAAACGAGCGGCTTGGGGAGCTTTCAAGAGCGTCGAAGAAGTCGTGAAGAAAACGAAGAACGTCCGACTCCGTGCCCACCTATTCGACTCCACTGTTCTTCCTGCCCTAACATACGCCTAAGAGACCTGGGCTATACGAAAGCAGGATGAACACGCGATCAGCGTCGCGCAACGTGGAATCGAGAGGACGATGCTCGGAGTGACACGACTCACGCAAGTGAGAGAAGGCCTCCGGAGTTCCGAGCTTCGCCGACGTTCGAAGATCAGAGACGCTGTCGCATGGGCCAAGTCGTCGAAAATTAGGTGGGCCGGCCACGTAATGCGATTCGCAGACACCCGCTGGACGAGAGCCGTCACAGACTGGATTCCGCGGGATGTCAAAAGAGCACCAGGACGCCCACCAACGCGTTGGTCGAACTTCTTCGTGAAAGCCCTGAACGACCGATATGACGCTCTTCGTGTCCCTCGAGCGAGGAGGATCCATTGGACCACTCTGGCACGCGACAGGGACGAATGGAGACGCTGCTGGCGCCCGCTCGAGCAAGTCGATGATCAACGGGACGACAGGTGATACAGGTGATACTGTGTCATGAGACGGGAATGTGGAATCAGAAATACTAGCGTGAATTGTTAAGGCGGCATCTGTGTTTCGAGAGTTTGGACCAATCTCGAGGTTATCATCCATCGTGCTGAATATCAAGCTGCGGCTTCACCATGCAACTGTCGTCACTGTTGTTGCCTGCGCGAATGAAATATGGGCGATGTCTGTGAAATGCGCAAAAAGCTAAACGCATTCCAACGGAGATGTCTTCGACGGATATTGAGAGCAAGACATACACACCGCGTAACCAACAGCGAAGTCCTGAACCGGATCGAAATAAATAGTCTCTCTACATTAATTGCGCAAAGACGTCTACGCCTCGCAGGACACGTACTGCGAATGCCCGAGCACCGATATCCTTGAGTGGCCATGTGGTGGATTTCTGAAGGGGATAGCAGAGCCCACTGTTGTCCGAGAAACTCGAACGCTCGAAAAGGACCTTTAACTACTAAATATTTCTAGAGACGAAAGTGAAGAATAGACACAAGAAAGGCATCAGAGGAAAAGTCTCGTTTCCCTATATGCTCAACAACATGGGAAGAACTATGTATAACTAAGTTAATTGCTAAGAGAACTGCAGAACTTTTTGCGTTCTACCAATACGAGAATTCGATGCTCTTGAAACTCTTGGAATTTTGCATATACTAATCCGTAGATCCCAATGGGACATTGGTAAGGTATCCACCTTTCTCAAAAAAGCTGCTTTCAGAAGAGTTATGAGCACGCGGCGGTTTGTGGCGAGTTAATCCGTCGAAACATATTTTTCCTGACATGCCACGTTTGCGTTACTATACAAACACAGATTAGTCTATGTCAGGTGGAAGAAGCTGTAACAATCAACAATACAATTTTTGCGGTTCATGTCGCGAACATGGTCAGCATTAGGAGGTGTGGCGCGCCAGCCAATCATGACCAAGCAGAGTGCCGGCTGAACAGGCGCCAGTCAATCAGTGTACCGGCCGTATAAACCCCCCCCCCCCTGAATGGCAAGCCAGTTTGATACGGTTTGATTCGCTAGCGCGCTCCCACCTCGAAATGCTACATCTTCACGCCATGTACCCTTTTTGCCCAAACAGGGTTATTACATGTAAACTGGGATCAATTTCCTCTGCAAATTGCGGATAATATTTTGTTATCAGAAACGCATACCCTAGGCGAACATGAAAAGGAACAATCAGGGCAAAGCGGATTAAGTGCTTTTAGCGTGGCTCCGCTGTTCTTACTCACACTAAGCACGTCTCAAGTCTCTTGCAATAGATATGACGCTGCATAAATAGCTTCAAATATGACGGCAAGTCGTGTGGAGAGGCGTGCTTTTCGGTTGTCTAAGGTTAGCGTTTAGAACTGAGTGAAACTGACGGTTGTTTTATTCGAAAGCTTCAAGAAATGAGATAGTTTCAGATGGTTCTTTTATTTCTTCTCGCATTTATCCCTGCAGCCTACGCTGCAGCATTATGTTCATACAACGATGGAGACGTCAGCGCTCGTTGGGCGGTATGTGTAGTGTTTTTTAATATTTTTAGTATTAAGCCTTTTTTGATAACAATAGGAATCCAGCTGGTCCCAGGAAGCATTGAATTGAAAGTGAATTTTTCGTGGTCAGCATCACAGGTATAGGCCAGCGGCAGAGTGTGACCATAGTTCTTTTTTCAAATAATCTCTGGTAGTACGCATCGTCCACTAGTCATCGTTTAAGTGCCACTGGGATGATTCAAAAGGATTTCTTACCTCTCTCAAAGTAGCTACTTTCTGACTTTATTTTGAAATCCGGCTCTGCTAACCGATACCTATGCGTCGTAGCAATGTCAGAGAGATAGAGGACTGAGAAAGATTAATAAATAGAGGTACAGAGCCAAAATCGCAGATAAAGCGAACTTTGATCTATGCTGTGGATCAAGCTGACTGAATTCTGACAAGTATCGCTGCCCAAAGTAAGTACATACTTTTGCCTTCTGAATGACGGTTTCTCAGCGACATGAATGCCTACGCAAGCACAAGCTACCGCTACTTTTTTCGCGTTTCTTACTCGAAGATCCTCAAAATAATCCGTATTTAGTTGACCTACGATCTGTTCATTCTTAAAATTTATTTCTAGAAAGTACACATTGTCTCCTGTGTATAAGTCTACCCTGTATGAAAGGTCTTTCACGCGCTGATATCTGTCATTGCATAGTGGATATATTCTAATTATTGTATGTCAATGCAAGACAGAAGAATGTAGGTTATCCAAAATACTTTAAGGTAGTTCTTTCGACTTGCAGTTCTGCAAGATTTGGTGTTTCCATGATTTCCGTAAATTTGTGGACGTAGTAATTTCTCCGGATACATGGAGCGCTGAAGCAAAGAAAACCCCGAATCGATTCAAGGTTCACATCCCACTTAAGCTACCTAAACCCCTACCCGTCAAGCGCTATTTTTTAGGTGCTTGGCTTGTCATTGAATGATAAACCACCTCCTTGTTCATCAGCCTTCCTCCTCAAGTCACTCCATCGGCCAAATACGCAGTAACATTGCTCCTACGATATCCCCATACAAGTCAAATGTTTGGCGGTTCCCTTCAGGATTTGATTATCTTTTGTCGGCTGATAATTCCATGTTGCGCTATATTAAAAAATATTGAGCTCATTTTGTCACTTTGCGACCTCGACGAAGTTTTGGAGAAAAAAGTGTTCCAAGTTGAATGATGGCTAAAGTAGTTTAAATTCTTCTTTGCGAATCTTGCGCGGACGACATCTTACTAGCCTTATTTCTGGAAGCATTTAGCAGCCACAGAGTGGTACCAGTACTAGCAGTACTTAACAGCAATGATAAGGAGAGACGGCTAATCAGCACGAGTCAGTGCGGACGCTCAACAAATTCTGCTTCTATATATGATACAGTGGAGGCGAATCAAATAGGCGTTTTTCCACGCAATAACTTGCAGGGCTAACCGATGGGCCTATCAGCGTCTTATCCTTTCCGGGTACTTCTAGCATCCACTCAGCAATCGGGGACTTGAGTCTTGGACTGGACCTGGACCTTGGATCGAGTCAGCGTCTTAAATGTGGACAATTATGCCTAAATGGCGAAGGTGCATTGAAGTAGCCTTCTTAAAATGCTCTCAAGGTACGTGGCTTACATATCTTCGACGGCAGTCTGATGGTTGAAGTAAACTCACGCAGGAGTGCAGCTTGGTCTAAGTGGCGTTCGCTGACTGGCGTGCTCTGCGATAGGAAGATAACAGAGCACCTGAAGTCGAAGATCTACAGAGCAGTCGTCCAGCCGGTAGCGATGTACGGCGCTGAGTGTTGGCCTGCGACTAAGGAAGTTGAAGCGCGCCTCAGCGTCATGGAGACGAAGATGCTGCGCTGGACGGCTGGGGTCACCCGCATGGACTACATGCGGAACGATGCCATTTGGCAGAAGTTCGGTGTCGCACCGATAGCTGACAAGATGCGTGAAGCTCGCTTGCGATGGCCACGTTGTGCATGGGAAAGAAGGGAGCGTCCGCAAGATAGGCCTTGAGTTGGAAGTATCTGGAAAGCGGCCTAGAGGACGCCCAAAGCAGCGTTGGTCCGATACGTTACACACGGACATGAAAGTAGCTTGCGTCCACCCTGATCAAGCGCAGGATCGCGAAAGGTGGCGTCATGACACCAGAATAGTGGAACCGGTCACGAAGCGGGATAAACGCTGAAGAAGAAGAAGAAGAAGAAGAAGATATGTGGCATACATGGTTTTGTTTAAGAAAATTTTTTTCAAAAAATCACATTAATGCAGCAACCTATTATTTTTACCCTTGTGAGAAGGATTTGGATCGAGTTCATAAGACGCCATACCAGATATCTAATGGAAAATGTTTGAGACTGCTTAGTATTGATTCACGCAGCGCTGGAAGCAATGTGTATCTGTTGGAGCTTTTTATGAATGCCGTGCCTAGCACTAGTCTTTGCGATGAGTCACGATCGCGTCAAGATTCTCGAAATCGATGCTCGTTATTTATGAGTAACTACAGTGAGGTGTGAATCTTGCGTTGGTTAGTAGGCGCCGGTGGTTAGTAGAGTAGAACATTCCCAACCGGTCAGCAGGAGGTTCGGGTTCGACTTCAGCCTAGCGCTAGAAATTGAGGACGCAACAAACATGTAAACATCATTGTAGCAGCTTACAACCTCGATACCATCCATTTGAATCCTAAAGCAACTGTCATGAACTATGATATCATTCTCTTAGTGAGTACTCTTATGGTTTGGGTCTTGTGTGAGAACCAAGTCCGCAGTAGCAGCAGAACAGATTCGTCGAGCACCATCTACGAACACCAATACGTGATACGATGATCTCTTGAACTGTAGGCAGCAGTTATTGTTGTGCTCTTCAGGTCAAGGGATATTACATAACAATCGAGATCGCTAACAAAAACCTCACCAACAATCAGTGGACAGGCATTGCCTTTGGTCCTGACATGGTAAGCTGGTTTTACACTTATTTATTTATTTATTTATTTATTTATTTATGGAGACAGATGCAACAGACACAGAAACCAATAAGAGCATAGCGATTGCAAAAATAATTATGAAATGAACAATGCAGCACCGTAATGGATAGAAGGCAATACACTTCTATGATATATCCTAAAGATACCGGTCGACTAGTCTACTATGGTGACAGAGTGCTCTTGGTTAAGCGTTTTTCTTTTCCAACTTCAGAAATTCAGTTCCAGTTCGACAAGTGACGAATGCCGATCTGTACTATTCTTTGGCCTGGAAAACTGGATCTTCCACTACCCATCCTTAATGCTATTAGAAACGAGTGAATAAAATTCCTCAAAGGGTATCCCCACCAAGCTATTTATAATCTCGCAAAATTAGCTCATTTCATTGTAGAATCCAACCTACTCTAATTTTTATAACAGTTCTTTGTTCACGTAAACAATTCGAAAACAAATAGCTCCAGCACATACCGTCAAGCAGACCCTTCCCAATGTGGAGCATACGCTTAAGGATAAGTAAGTAAGCACATGCCGCCAAATTCTCCGATGGATTTGGGCGATTTGGGCTTGTGTTATTAAAAATAGCGTTTAATTCCTCAAGCGACTAGCCAGTTGTTTAAGAGAAACGCTTAACTATCATCAGAAGTCGATAGTATCAGTTTGTACTGTAAGTGCTCCAAAGTTGGCTAGCATTGAGGTTCTCTTAAGGCGTTCAACCACGGTCGTAACAAAGGTGCAGTAGATTGTTTATTTATTTAGTTAGTTATTAATTCATACATTTATATCCTACTATATATAAAGGAGAAGTGTGTATGTGTGTGTTTCCGTCGTTTCGTTCATCTTCCGTCCGTCCGTCCGACACAACTGGTGTGCGGGCACGGCGTATTGGCGGTACTTAACGATTGAAGGCGATAGACAGCGGCTCAAAACTTCAGCATTGGGGGTAGTCGAGGTCGCTGAACACGAATGCGAAGTTTGTTTTTTAAGTATATATCACCATCAATCGATATTGATCAGGCTACCCATTTTTGTGTACTGGCTACAAAAAGTCCATTTTCGGAAATTTCTCGCTTTTTTGTGGTTTGCTGTGGTGTTATTCGTTCTCTCTGTATCTTTTTGTCCGCCAATGGACAGTCTCATTCTCCGTTTCTAGGTAAACATGAATTCGCTTGGGGATAGTTCAGCAATAGTAGATCGAGTTTAAGCACGGAAACGAACGACTCACCTATGTTCAGACGCGGGTGGTCCGTTTCCACGATTTCAAAGATAAGCAAACTGCGTCGGATGCTACTACGCCGCGTCAACAAACGTTTCGGGATGACTGGAGGGATCGAAAGTCGTCTGAAAGGAAGACCACGACGAACTGCAAAGAATTCTGCCCTTCGAAAGGCCGTCAAAGAGAAACTTCACCGAAAGCCTGCAAAAAACATCAGGAAACTAGCTAATGAGCACAACATTAGTCGCTCAACTATGCAACGACTGTTCAGGGATGATCTGGGATTGTATTCCTGCAAATTTACAAGGACAGCATCTCACATAGGAAAGGAAGGCCTCAAGATTGGAGAAATGCAGAAAGATGTGGGCCCTTACGCGCGGTGACGAACTCGACCGGATTCTCTTCACAGAGGAGAAGATATCGTAGTTACCGTCTCCAAAATGCGCGCCGATTCAATGGAAGGTGCTGCCAAAAATAACTCCCAAAGCGGTCAACGTAGGAAAAACTCCGTTTCTACAGTCCTTGATTGTAATAGCTGGAATATGGGGTCTGGGCAAGACCAAGCTTGTTCTTATTCAAAAATAGGTTAAGATCAATGCCGAAATCTTCTGAAAGCAAACCTTGGAGGAGTGCTGATAGCTTAGGCATAAGAAAATGCTAAAGACAACGAATAGACCTTCCAGCAAGATTGGGCACCAGCTCGCGGTGCCGAGAACGCTCTGGAATGGTGTGATACCAGTCTTCCGGATTTGTGTTCGAAGGATGTTTAGCCTTCAAGCTCGCCCAATCTCAACCTTATGGATTTCGAGATATGTTTATTCCTGGGGCAGAAAGCCTGTTCATTCGGAAACAGTTAACTGTATTCACTGAAAATAGCTCTGGAGAAGGCATGGGACCAAATTTCACCGAAAATGATCGCGCACGTCCTCAAGAACTTCCAAAAGAGATTGAACGCCTGCATTGAGGCCAAAGGAGCTCATTCTGAATGTGTTGTATGATTTGTTATGTGAAAATTTCTCGTCTCTCGAATGATTGTATATTTGCCTTGTTCGAGTTGATTTTTGAAAAAAAATCAAAAAAAATTGTCATTTGCAGGGAACTGTGCCATAATTCAACCAGCTGTGTTTTTCAAGCGTAGTGTCGTGATATCTACATACCACACAATTTTCAATCCGAAAAAGTACATGTACAGACTTCGAGGGGGTTCGAGGCTGTCTGATAGTGCTGATAATCCACACATATTGCTCACTGCATGGTTGATTTAAACTAATGTGCGTGCATTGGCAATGTTTCAACTACTTTCTGCTTTTTACTATTGCAAGCTCTAAGTATTTTCTTAATTAAGTTCCACCTGGAGATAGTAATTGTCAGCATTTTGGACGAAAACCCGTCGTTCGCCACAGGCTACACAGATTATTACGCTCCTCCAATTATCGACGCTCGTCCTAACGTGGCTCTAAAACTGCTCAGTTATGACAGTAAGTTTTTCGTAGACTAAAATGGAAAAAATGCCATGAAAAGCTGTCCTCAATTCCTCAGATAATGAATTGGTCTTCCGCTTTTCTCGTCCACTAGGTCCTACTGGAGATAGAAGGCATTCACTGGAAGATTGTCAGATGTGGAGCGTAAGTTACCACCTTTTTTGAAATGCCAATCTTCCTATACAAACTCTTGCAACTTTCAGTTTGTCGATAAGGGCGACATCCTGGAAGACGAAATGCTTCCTCACTCAGACGTGCCAAAGCAAGTGAAAGTCTGTCCCTTGGAGTGCAAAGGCGACCTACCTTCAAAGAAATGACTGGCTCCAACCGGATCAGTTGGATATTCTCGAGTTGTATACAATGTTCGAAATGTATGATCTGCTAAATGTTCATAAAATTGTCAGCGTATAATCCGAACAGTTTATTGTTGAAAAATTATTGAAAAATTATCATCGTGGTTGCTTTCCAATAGCAGCTTCCACCAACTTAAGATTACAGACATATCTGGCACCGTTAATAGTTGTGTGCCAAAGAAGAAATGCTCAATGTTTTGCAGTTATTATCGCTTTAGTAGTACCGTGTTTAGTGTACTCTTCTTGAACACCCAATAAAGCTTGTTCTTAACTAACGTATGCTCTGCCACAAGAGCTTTTTTGGTGGACCTTTATTAAACATTAAATATTTGTGTTGTCGATGCACATAACGGCAATGAATACGAGGTGAAATGTACAATTTTGGCCATTGAGGGAGATATTTCTGCGAGGAAAGTGTTAGAGGCATTCTGATTTTTAACAACAAATCCGGTGATAAACAACCGAAAAAAGGGCCTTCATGTAACAATTATCTTTTGCCGTTTGTGTATCATTATGAACTGTAGAAGAACGGTCAATGACAGTGTGACAATTGGATATGCCCCTGTATTTTAATTTATTTTCTGATCCAAATATCGAATTGAAGTACGCTGAACATAAGAAATAAGAGAACAACGAAACACAAGCATTTGTGGGCCGGCATTTGAATCTTCATTTAAAAGCAAACCACCAATCAGATGCCGACGTATCATAGTTTCTGTGCCTTCTTAGGAAGATCGCGTCTCCATCCTTCATTATTTAGTATAATTCTTTAAATAAAACACAACGGCGTACCATAAAGTCACAAGTCCACGACAATGCGTGAGTAAATAACTTCCTTCAATTAAAGCTGAATGGTGTCCTCAGTTCGAGTGGTACCAAGAGCGATCATCAAAGCAGATGAGAGCTTCGTTTCTTACCTTCCTCCATTTCACCACCGATCAGGCTTTCCACGACTCTATGCTAAAATATGTGGGATTTTCATCCGTCTTTGAGTACATCATTTGCACCTTTGAACTCATCTAACTCATCTGATCGGAGAAAGCGAAAAAACCACTGGGTCTCATGTTGTGTTGAAAAATGGCAATGGCTCTACTAGCGGCATATTAACACAGGTATACTGTAACTATTAACTAGTATAGAAACCCCCGAGAGGTCTGCCTCTGGTCTGGCTATTAGTGTGGAAAAAGTCTTTTCATTTTTTTTAAAGATTTATTCCTTCACAACTACAATGTTAAATTAATTGAGATAACTCCATTTTGTTCTGATACACTGGGTATTTTTCTAATTCCCCTCTCACTTAAAGGACTGCAGTTCTGGACCATTGCTGAGTACAATTTTTGAGGTCTTCATCCGTTTCAAAATGTTTCTCCACAATTTCGAGAGCACGGCAAGAGGTGGTATTCGGTAGGGGCGAGGTCAGGGCTATACGGTGGATGCGACATTACCTCCCAGCCCAGCTCCTTTATTGTTTCTGTTGTGAGTATTGCAACACTGAGTGTGGTTTTTCACTGAGTGTCTGACAGGGCATGTGGAGTCCAAGCTCCAAATTTTCATGCGAAGCCAAGACCCTTCAGATGGATTCCCACTATCCTATGAGACGCTTCGTGCTTCTCTGCAATTGACGTGTCGTCTGCCTACTATCGGTACGAAGAAGACGGAGTAGTTCAGTGTCGTCCAATTCAATTGGCCTTCCTGACGTTGCTTTGTTCTTGAGTGAATAATCTCCCTTTAAAAACTTTCCGAACCACTAATAACAGGCGCGATGAGTAATAGGTCCCAAGGCATACATACCATTAATTTGGTCGGGTGCCTGACGTGCTGTAGATCCTTTAATGAATTCATGAAGATTGCCTTGCCGAATATGGCCATCAGGTAGATCTGGCATTGAGTTCGAAGGATTGGATAAATAACGAAGTACAAGAAGGGTCTTGACCTGTCTCCGCGTGCGAACGGTAGGCAAGTGCGATAGGATTATGAAATCAGCAATCAATAGCTGGTGTGCTTGCAGGAAGAACGGCAAAAGGCTTTTCGAAGTGTGAAGAGACTTTTTTCCAACCGAATAGATTAATCGCTGTTAAGCCAGGCCCTTAACTGCAATGCGTTGGGTCCGTAATAGAGCATATCACAACACTTACACCTCATGCTTACATGAAGAACGAACGTACTGCTGCGTTGCTACGCTTCATCTTTGAAGCAACACTGCAACAGTTCGTAGGAGCCAATCATCCCAATCATGCGTCATCGCTTTAGTTAACCAAGGTTTACCCTGCATGTTGCCCTCAAGTCATACAGTCATTGCTATCCATATGGATAGTTTCAACTTTGCACATTTAACACATAGTTGCATTTTACAGTACTTTAACGAAACTATATTTAAAGTTTACACGTTAACACTACGATATCAGCCCTATCTTTTGTTCAGTCGGGGCAAAGCAGCGTTTTTTGCGCCGTTTTGGGAGAGAAAGCGCTGCTTTGTAATGGCTTGCTTCGAAAGCAACCTTGAAAATGATGAAATATTCGTAATGATGATCGGATTTCATATCCGATTATGTGTAAACTAGGCGTCTAATTTTGGAACGAATATCGGGTAAACTGATAGTTGCTGTGTTAGTCCAAGAACTATGGTCGTTATACACCCTCTCCCTAAAGATAATTACCTCTTCCCCAAAGGTTTTTGCTTTGGGGCAGTCTGGCGGAAGATTCTACTGTAAGATCGTGGTAAGCACCCAACAAACGCATTTCCAACGATCCTGTAGGACCCAACGCACCCGATGTAGCCCTAAACATTATCAGAGGACTGTCATTAGTTTGGAGTGGAATCTCATCTAAAAGCTCGAAGTTTGGGCTCCAAGCAGGACTTTTCTTTGTCCGCGGAGTCCAACCACAGAATGAAAAGACGGTTCAAAAGCCAGGGAAAAGAAAGGCTGGCTTCAAAAGATTCACTTGAATAACCTATGAAGACACCGATGTCCACTTCTCGCCGCTTACTGTTCTGGTCTATTTCCGCTCTTTGGCAGTACTGAGGCCAACACACTCGCGTTTTTGTACTTTTTAAGCAAACGCTATCTTGCTCTATTTTAAAGGTGGGCATATCCAGTTCTATGAAAGCTGAACACAGATTTCGCATAGATCAGAAGCACTTGTCACCGACTTCAGTCCCATGTTCCGTGATTAGCAACGTGTCTCATTTGAATAAATTCCACAGTGTTGATAGAAGTAAGGTTTCTTCCAACGGTGATTGAACAACGCGCTTGAATTTTGGATAACAGGCGTAATTTGTAACGTCGCATCCACTCCATGCCATATTTTCATCTGCTGTGATGCATTTTCTCCAGTTTCTACAGTACTAACCAGGATACTATCTCAACGGTAGGTCAGAACGGCGCAAATGTTGTATATGGGCAGAACCGCCTCTCTCTGGAAAGTAACAAACTGCAGGTATCTCGACCCCAATACAACTCTGCGCAGAGTTAGGGGCGACGGAAGTCGCAGGTTGGCGCCCTGTTGATTCACGTGCTCCACAGCTGACGGGCGCGCGCGGGATGAGGGCTCGTATCGCGGCTAAGCGCAGTGCACAGGTGGCGTAGTAGGGAAGAGCTCGGGCTCGTAAACGCGGGGTCGAGGGTTTGGATCCCGCAGACTGCGTTCGTTTTGCACTTTTGCAAAATCCATGTTTATCATATAGGTAATCCACCTAGGGGTATTATAGTGTGTTATTGAGCATGTTTACATATAACATATCACCCATACCGTTTTCAAGTGTGGTCCAGGCAGGGTCACCGGTTTCGCTGAAACTTTGTCTAGGGGGTTATTTGGGGTGCTGATCACGAACCTGACATCCGTTTTTCACGATTCGGCTGAATAATATAGATACAATATGGCACAGGATTACATTCTTAAAGTTTCTGCCGATGACGGCAGGTAGAGACAGAATCGTGAAAAACGAATGTAAGATTCGTGATCAGCACCCCAAATAACCCCCCCCCCCCGAGACGAAGTTTCAGCGAAATCGGTGACATTGCCTGGACCACCCTTGTTAACGGTATGGGTGGCCTCCCACCGCATCGTGAAAAACGGATGTCATATTCGTGATCAGCACCCCAAATAACCCCCCGAGACGAAGTTTCAGCGAAATCGGTGACCCTGCCTGGACCACCCTTGTTAACGGTATGGGTGGTCTCCGACCGAATCGTGAAAAACGGATGTCAGATTCGTGATCAACACCCCAAATAACCCCTAGACAAAGATTCAGCGAAATTTTTTTTTGACGGTGGAGTCGGAACTTTTTACTAGGGCCACAAAATATCTATCGTTACATAACTACAGCTTCACACAAAATAGGCTTAAAATAAGTGACACACAGAAGTGAACATTTTAGATAATCTGTAGTTTGAAGCATATGTTATATGTAAACATGCTCTATAACACACTATAATACCCCTAGGTGGATTACCTATATGATAAACATGGACTTTGCAAAAGTGCAAAACAATTGCAGTCTGCGGGATCCAAACCCTTGACCCCTCGCTCACGAGCCCGAGCTCTTCCCTACTACGCCACATGTGCACTGCGCTGAGTCGTGATACGAGCTCTCATCCCGCGCGCGCCCGTCAGCTGTGGAGCACGTGAATCAACAGAGCGCCAACCCGCGACTTCCGTCGCCCCTAACTCTGCGCAGGGTTTTATTGGGGTCGAGATACCTGCAGTTTGTTACTTCCCAGAGAGAGGCGGTTCTGCCCATATACAACACTTGCGCCGTTCCGACCTACCGTTGAGATAGTATCCTGGTAAGACCATTGTATGCAAACAGGTGGGAAGGCCGGCTTTCTCCTATCTATCGTATGCTTGTAAAAGCTCATCACAGTGGCGATAGGACAGAACGAGTTGCTTCGGAGCAGGTTTGAGGTTCTCTCAAGTGCACACATTCGGCAAGAATTTGTAAAAGAAATATTTTTCTCACATTTGCGCCTTCCCATCATCCTTTTTTGAAGAACTTGGCAGGTGATTTTCTTAAGCATCAACGACATATTTTCATGTCCTTCCGAAATGATCAATATTTTCAAATTTTACTGAGATCTGAAGCGAGCTCAGTCGAGTCTGATACTGCTAGTCGGCCAAAGCCCGACGCCACTCGTTGGCTCACCGACTTTCCTTCCTCGCACCATGGTGTGAGGTTCAGCGGAAATGCGCCGTTGCTACGAAGCAATAAAATATCGACGAGCAGGAATTCGACACATTGATGGTTTCTTTAGCATCAGCATGACATTTGTGAGCTTTTTTTTATTATTCTGCATTGCTTTAATTAATTTGTTTCCGAGTGCAAATTCTCCCACTCTCCTTGGTACATCCATTGGCTAGCGTATAAAAACGTACTTAAGTTTTTGCTGTCATCAAGTTTATTTATTTCCTAATTATAATTTATTGCTAATTAAGGAAATGAGGCTTCAAACTGTAACAAATTTCGTCTTACCGTTTCTATACCGTGTTTTGTTGCATTCTTTATGGGCTGTTAAGGGCTAAGCTTCAAACAGTTTTTCTAAGCTTGGTTATAACCTTCTTATAAGATAGAATAGTTAAAATCTAGAGAAGTCAATAATTTGATATTTCTGAGCAGCATACGGCGCAGTGTGACCCATGTCTAACTACCACCTCTCCAGTCGCTTTCATAGTCGCCTCGCACTCGGGTATGATCCACACGCACAGTGGTACTAGATCGTTCATGCAGCGAGTTGCAGCAGATAATATTTGGTTTTTTAAGATCAGTTGTTTTCGAGCGCCTAATGCAGCAAATATATAAGCTTTTCCTAAGGGATTTAGCACTATTTAAAGAGATGTGTAGCACATTTCGACGAGTTTGTTCGGTGATAGCTTACGCTAGTAACTGCTCTGTAATACTGAAGTCACATTATGTCACGGTCTCATTATCTGGAGTTGTTGGAATGAGCGCATTTGACTTTCAGTATGATTAGTGAAATCAACCAGAATGGCATGATACCCTTAGACTTCTATTCTTCTGAGCCGAAGTCGGCATCATGAATGCAAGCGGTTTCTAGGCATTGCATTGTAGACGAACTGTAAACTTAGTAGCGAAATAAATTTACAGAGAAGAACCCTACAAAGGTACGCGCGCTTCCACTTCTGCATATCCGTGAAGGTGGAATAGGAGACTCATTTCGACATTTACCAATTCATTTCATTTTGGTATCCCTCCAAAAGCGTGCGCAGGTGCATTCGTTGGACGAAAATTTATAGAGAGAAGCATCGCATATTTATTATTCATATTTAACAATTATGTTTATTATTTATGTTTATAGTTAGTGCTTCCAATATCACCTGTCCTTCTTTATTCACATATTTATTAGTCCTTTCCCGGCATTAATACACAGTCCCTTGACTTCGTTTCTCACAAAAGGGATAAAATGCAAGTTATAATATTAATTTACTTTTCAAAAAAAAGATAATTAAGTACTTGGAAAGGTTGCTTACTTTATCTAGATCAAGAACTTCAAATTCGTCAGTCTTTTCACAACTGTATAGGGATAGTAATGATTCTAGCATACTCTTTGTGTGTCTTGTTTTGGAAAAAGTCATTGAATTTTGCACGCTTTTAGCATCCACATCGAAAAACAAATCTGGAATGAGCCCTCACACAATATACTTTACATACAGTTAGTTCCATTATATATTTACCTCTTAGCTGTATTCTTGCATGCCCTCGACAAGCCAGTTTCCGTCTGGTTGTAACTTTCAGACATTTCGACAACGTTTTCGATACCGTCAGATTCTGAAACATTTCTTACTAGCAAAATGATACAATTAAATATCCCACATTAAAATATTATCACGTATAAATAAATGCTATCCTGTAACTATATACTATTCGATACGCTAAGCATAAACACACAAATACATAAAACAGTTACAGAAAGGTAGCAGTTCACGTCCTTTAACCTAAATGGAGCACTTCTTCATACGTTGTGCACCAACTTATATGCTTAGGGTTAAGGAATTATATATAAGTTAATCTAATGCATTACATAACAAATAAGCAATATTGTGTATGTACATGTTCAGAAAATATTAACAAAAAAGCAAATAACAATACATTTTTATGTTTTCAATAATTCATTGGTGAATGATAGCTCGGACGGTGGCGATGTCCGTTCCTCCACGTGGTGCCACTGGAAACTGTTCGCCATGCGAGCTAAGCTAAGCATGGACACTCGATTGCAGGCGACAGGCCCTTGTGACAGGCCGGCCTATGGAGATCCCATGTCACATCACATGGTTGATGGCGTTAACTGTTTGTCGAGATAATGCTACGGCGTCCGCGGGAGCCGACGCGCACTCGCAAAGCCCGGCGAGTGTGAGAAGTATGCGAGGGTCCCTGATGCGAGGACGGCATCGGGGGGCAACTGAGCAAGTCCAAAAGTCCCGTAACGTAAGCAGGACCCGCGTTGCTACGCTGAATGTGGGTACGTTGACGGGCCGCTCGTGCGAGTTGGTAGAAGCACTGGAGCGAAGACGAATCGACTTATGTGCGGTACAGGAGACGAGGTGGTCCTGTTGCAAGTCGAGGGACATAGGCCGAGGCTTTAAAGCCATTCTGTGCGGCAGTCCCAGGACCACCAGCGGTGTTGGTGTGGTCGTCTCCGAACGTTTCCGAGATGCGATTGCAAGCGTGGAACGTTTCAGTGACCGCTTGATGAAGGTCGTTGTTGCTGCTGAACAGCGTATGTATCATTTCTTCTCTGCATACGCTCCGCAGACAGGCTGCTCCGAGCGAGCGAAGGACGAGTTTTGGACCCTGCTTGATGAGAAGACAGCAGAGGTGCCGCCAGAAGACGCTGTCGTTGTCGCAGGTGATCTCAACGGCCACGTTGGGACTGCGAAAGATGGTTACAGCTGTCATGGCGGTTTCGGTTATGGAGCACGTAACGCTGATGGTGAGCGGATTCTTGAGTATGCGGACTCGCATAATCTCACCATCGCGAACACAATGTTTCGAAAGCGTGACTCCCATCTCGTGTCTTTCTATAGCGGGAATACCAAGACACAGATTGACTTTATCCTTGTCAAGCATCGCGATCGAAGGCTGGTCACAGATGCGAAGGTTGTGCCATACGAGACTGTCGCCGCGCAGCACCGTCCGCTGATCTGCACACTTAAGATCGCCCCTCCGAGGCTGAGGCAGGTCGAGCGATGCGGACCATCAAGGATCAAGTGGTGGCGGATGAAAGAGAAGGACGCAGCTGTTGTTGCTCGTATTCGGTTGCCGACGGTTACCAATGTTGAGGAGACATGGAAACGTGCAACCGATTCGATACTACAAGCTGCACGTTCCGAACTGGGCATGACGAAGCCTGGACGGCGTAAGATTGAGAAGCAGACTTGGCTGTGGACTGACGACGTCAAGGAAAAAGTCAAAGAGAAGAAAAGACTATATCGCGCTTTTCTCAGCGACAAGACCGCCGACAATTGGCGTATGTACCAAGAAGCGAAGAGGGCGGCTAAGAAGGCTGTTGCCGTTGCAAAAGCTTCTCATTATGAGTATGTCAACGAGAAACTCGAGACGCGCGATGGTGAACGACAACTTTATCGGCTTGCCAAAACACGCCATCGCCAGAGCGAGGACATCGAAAAGTTCTTTGGCATCAACGATGAGAATGGCCATCTGCTGATGAACCGCAAAAGGGCTATGGAACGATGGCATGACTACTTCGAGAGAATTTCAACAGTGGAGTTTGCCCATCCGCCTATCCCTTGCGTCCTTCCTACGCACGGTCCTGTGCAGAAAATCACTGTGGAGGAGACGGAAGCGGCTTTGAAGAAGATGAAGCCAGGAAAAGCAACGGGCCCTGACGACATAGCGGCCGAACTATGGAACTCGAGGTGCTGGAATCCTGCTGAATGGCTAACGAAGTTTTTCAACCAGGTTGTTGCGGAGAAAAAGGTTCCTGGTAGTTGGCAGCAAAGCACGACGATCCCGATCTGGAAGAAGAAGGGCAGTCCCGCGGACTGCACAAGTTACCGTCCAATCCGATTGCTCTCGCACAGTATGAAAATATTTGAGCGAATTGTGGATGGACGTATTCGCGAGATCGTCCGGCTTTCCACCAACCAGTGTGGCTTCGTAGCCGGCTGTGGCACCATCGACGCCATCCATGCTGTTCGTCTTCTTGTGGAAAGACATCGCGAGAAACAAAAACCGCTGCATCTTGCTTTCCTCGACCTGGAGAAAGCATTTGATCGTGTACCGCGTGAGGTCATATGGTATGCCTTACGACAGCACGGTGTCCCTGAAGAACTGATCGAGTGGGTGCGCATTCTTTACTCTTGTCCTAAGAGTCAAGTGCGAGCGCCGGCCGGCACATCCACGGAGTTTCCAATCTCCGTCGGTGTTCACCAAGGTTCCGCGCTTTCCCCACTGCTTTTCATTGTCGTAATGGATGCCATTTCGCGAGACCTTCAGAAGCCTGCTCCTTGGACGCTGCTCTATGCAGATGACGTAATGCTTGCCAGTGAGACCAAGGCCGAGCTTGAGCGACAAGTGCAAGCTTGGTGTGACCGCTTGGCGGCGTTCGGGCTCAAGCTAAACGTCCAAAAATCTGAGTACTTGACGACAGACGTAAACGAGACTAGGTCCATTGAGATCAATGGCACTGCGCTCGTACGAGCGACACATTTCAAGTACCTTGGATCTGCAATTGCGTCTGATGGTAGTCTGACGTGCGAGGTGAACTCACGCGTGAGCGCGGCGTGGTCCAAATGGCGCTCAATGACAGGCGTTCTGTGCGACAGAAAGATACCGGAGCGCTTAAAATCAAAGATCTACAGAACCGTCGTCCGACCAGTAGCGATGTACGGTGCTGAGTGCTGGCCTGCAACGAAGGAAGTTGAGAGCCGCCTCAGCGATGGAGACGAAAATGCTGCGCTGGACGGCTGGTGTCACGCGTTTGGATCATGTTCGCAATGTCTCCGTACGTCAAAGGTTTGGCGTCGCTCCAATTGCTGACAAGCTACGTGAAGCTCGCCTACGGTGGTATGGCCATGTTCTTCGTGCGGACGGCGACACCGTTCGGAAGATTGGCCTCAACATAGATGTGCCCGGAAAACGGCCTAAAGGACGACCTAGGCAACGCTGGCTCGATACGCACGTGGACTTAAAGGAAGCTGGTATCCACCCCGATCAAGCGTTTGATCGTGCGAAGTGGCGTCATCATACCAGAAGAGCGGACCCCGCTGCTAAGCGGGACAAACGCTGAAGAATAAGAAGAAGAAGAAGAATGATAGCTCGGACCTAGTCTGCTTAGCGTACCCCACTTAATTTTGCTCAATATAGGTATATTGGAGATAATCTGTCATGAGGGGGATGAATATCATAGTGGTTTTTTGCAGATATGTCTTATAACCCCGTTATATTAACCAAGGGAGGGTCTCAGGTGTAGGTCTGAACGAGGGAAATGGATAGTACTATGAGAACCTCCACCCTTCATGTAGTACAAAAACTTGTTTTGTTTTTGCTGAGTCCTTGAAATAAAAGAGCTACCCAGCTAAAAGAGGGCCCTCGAAGGTGGAGAAGGTGCTAGGCAAGGTGTTTGACTCCCGTGCAACGCATTATTTTGCATTTTTTTCATAACCGCTGCCTCCTTGACCAATTTGCTTCCTACACATCTCGTACACATTTATGTAATACTAAATAGTCAAAATGGTCAGATTCGTGATCAACACTCCAGATCCGTGATTAACACCCCATGATCTCGACAGCCCTAGTTACCCGTACCTGCTTTAACCTGTCGTAATCGGCATACATTTTAAAACAGATGTCAGATTCGTAATCAGCAACCCCAAATAACCCCCTCGGGAGGTTAGGGCCAAAAAAAATTTCAACCTCTCCTCGACCTCTGGAGTCGTGAAAGTACAATAGTGCCTTGATGGTGGTTTGAATCAGCTTACTTCCTACACATTCCTACACATTTATTTCACTCTAAATTGTCAAATAAAAGCTTTTTTGAGCTGTGCTTCACTCACTTCTCTTATTTTTTGTATTATACAACGTTTTGTATTTTTCAGCGAATGTCAAACAGTGACTTCACAGCAGGTACGGGTTACCAGGTACGGATGACTAGGGTTGTCGAATTCATAATCACCGATTTTGCTCAGACTTCTCCCAGGAGGGTTATTTGGAGTGCTAATCACGAACCTGACATTCGCTTTTGAAATTTCGGCTGATTACGGTAGGCTACAGCAGGTACGGGTGACTAGGGCTGTCGAGGTCACAAGGTGTTGATCACGAATCTGACCCTTTTGACAATTTAGAATGAAATAATGTGTAGTAGATGTGTAGGAAACTAATTGGTGATAGAAGCAGCGGTTATGAAAAAATGCAAAAATTGTGCATTGTACGGGAGTCGAACATCTGGCCTAGCACATTTGAAGCAGCCCCGCACCCTGCTGGGCCACCGACTCGCATGCCGCCGATCCTTTCGCCGCTACCCATACAACTGCATGCACGTGGACACGTGCTGGCGGTGCGCTACTGCACCCCCGCCTTACAGGGCCCGTAGCTCCTTTGGTTCAGGGACTTAACAAAAACGAGGCATGTTTTTGTACTATATGAAGGGTGGTATTCTTGCAGTACTATCCATTTCCCCCGTTCATACCTACGCCTGAGACCCTTCTCTGGTAAGTTCGAATCGCCCAGAGCTTTGTGAAACAGCGCGCCCTGGTAAGAGACGCAGAGACTTCGTCTCCTACCTTTGTATGCAGTCTATATCCGGTTCCTGCTTTGGAATCCCCGCCCAGCTCATCCAAGCCTTCCATTCCTCTGAGGGCGGGGAGTAGGTACTAAACTGGTCTGTAAAGGATAAAACACTATGTGACTTGTTCATCGATTGGCCACCGCAGGTGATTGTACAGGGCAAGTACGCATTGAAATCACCTCCATGACATCCCGCAGAAGTAGAATGAGCATGTCCCAAAAGGGAAGGATTGACGCAATCACTTACCCGTTTATATTTTAACAAGTGCTACGACACGCCTAACGGCGTGTCTCGCACTTGCCCGCTTCGCGGGGTTATAGGTTTGGGCTTTTTTCTCAGAAAATACTCTCGCACAAAAAGTACGTGTGATCTTCAGAACAATTTTGTTAACAGAACAACAAAAAGACAACATTTACTGAAGCACCTCAGTGCTATACTACGTTTGGTATCGACTTGAGTCCTGGTGTTAACCAAATTTTCAGATGGGACTTCTGTCGTACTCGCGAGCACGCCACGCACAGTTGACCATGAGAAAATACTGGACTGGGGAGATATACGCAGAGGCGTACCTGGCCCGGGTAAAGTATTCCGTTCAACATGGGATAATGCTGAGTTCAGCATGCGGCCGGTCGTCGTACGACGACGATGTGACCTCTGCTTCCTTTCTTTTCGATCTTCTGACTCCAGAAAGTTGTGGTACGACGGAGGGAACCCGTTTTCTGGATTCAGGCACTCAGAAACGCGCGCAGACGCCGTTGTGTCAAGCAGGAGGAGGCTGCGCTTCCTCTGCTGCAGCAGCATCTCATGCTCAATTCTGAATGCGATCCCTCGTCGTAGAACGATGGGTCTCCTCTCCTGACTCCAGAAGGTTGTTGAAGGGAAGCCGTCTTCTGGATTCAGGCACTCAGAAACGCGCGCAGACGCCGTTGTGTCAAGCAGGAGGATGCGCTTCCTCTGATGCAGCAATATCCCATGTTGAACGGCAAACGTTGCCCGCGCGAGGTACGCAGAGGCGTACCTGTCGCGGGTAAAGTATTCCGTTCAACATGGGATAATGCTGAGTTCAGCATGCGGCCGGTCGTCGTACGACGACGATGTGACCTCTGCTTCCTTTCTTTTCGATCTTCTGACTCCAGAAGGTTGTAGTGCGACGAAGGGAAGCCGTCTTCTGGATTCAGGCACTCAGAAACGCGCGCAGACGCCGTTGTGTCAAGCAGGAGGATGCGCTTCCTCTGATGCAGCAATATCCCATGTTGAACGGCAAACGTTGCCCGCGCGAGGTACGCAGAGGCGTACCTGTCGCGGGTAAAGTATTCCGTTCAACATGGGATAATGCTGAGTTCAGCATGCGGCCGGTCGTCGTACGACGACGATGTGACCTCTGCTTCCTTTCTTTTCGATCTTCTGACTCCAGAAGGTTGTAGTGCGACGAAGGGAAGCCGTCTTCTGGATTCAGGCACTCAGAAACGCGCGCAGACGCCGTTGTGTCAAGCAGGAGGAGGCTACGCGACCTCTGCTGCAGCAGCATCTCATGCTCAGTTCTGAATGCGATCCCTCGTCGTAGGACGACAGTGTCTCCTCTTCTGACTCCAGAAGGTTGGAAGCCGTCTTCTGGATTCAGGCACTCAGAAACGCGCGCAGATGCCGTTCGTCAAGCTGGAGGAGGCTACGCGACCTCTGCCGTAACAACACCCCATGTTGAACGGCAGACGTTGCCCGCGCGAGGTACGCGGAGGCGTCGCAAGGGGTACAATGAGATTACGCGTGGTTCCACGAGGCGTATCTCAGCCAGGTTCCCAACCTGAGCGTAGGAAATCAGAAAACGTGCAGAAGACGTCGTAAGGGAGGGGAAGGAGAGTGCGACAGGGAGGACCAGTATTTCTTCACGATATCATTCAACGGTGTCATGTTTCTAAATACGTACTACAGACGTCGTGACACGTGAGTCAAGACTCAATGTCACATGGGCATGCTTATCTCTCACTCCGTTTCCTTGCGGAGCACATAGGTAAGAAAGTATTAGCGGAGAGGGAAAGGGAAGAGGTAAAGAGAGTGACTATGGGATTCGGAGGAGTATTAGGTTGTCCCATAAGTCCCATCCGTTTTTTTTCAACGATTCATTGCGTATTTCGCCGGCGGTTTCTTGCATAGCGCTATACGGCATTCGAAAGTAAATGATTTGCTCTATCAGAACCTATATTGCATGTCTTTTTTATCCTCAATTTTATCAATTTTTAGGTCGTTAAAGTGAAAAAGTGAAAAAGTGGGGCAGTTGTTCTCTCCGCTTAGGTTTGGAATTTTTCGCACAGCTTTTTTTTGGAAGTCAATGTTCTGGGCTACAAGAATACGTGTTGGCGCTATTTGCTCATTCGTCCCTTATTGATTTTTAGTTCACCAAATTGGGGAGTCCTACTTTTCCGTCCGAATTTATAACGACGGCTCCTGCTCGGGGGTGGACTTTTTTGCTAAGTGTTATATGTCGTTTGGAAGAGGATGTTTTGCTCAATAAGAATTTGGCCGCGTTTATTGGCTCATGCTGATTTCTGTCGAATATCAACAAAATTTCACAAAGAGGAAATCTTCAACAACAACTCCTTCTCCTTGTTCCGTTGTTGATATTCGATGGAAGTCAGCATAAGCCAATAAACGCGACACAAATTCTTATTGAGCAAGACATCCTCTTCGGAACCTCAGAACGGATACGAAGAGCGTCATATCGTTCGTTCAAGGCTTTCACGAAGAAGTACGACCAACGCGTTGGTGGGCGTCGTGGTGTTCTCTTGACATCCCGCGGAATCCAGTCGGTAACGGCTCTCGTCCAGCGGGTGTCTGCGAAGCGCATCAGTGGCCGGCTCACCTAGTTTTCGACGACTTCTCCACGCGACAGCGTCTCTGATCTTGGAACGTCGGCGAAGCTCGGAACTCCGGAGGCCCTCTCACTTGCGTGAGTCGTGTCACTCCGAGCATCGTCCTCTCGATTTCACGCTGCAAGTCGAATAGGTGGGCACGGAGTCGGACGTTCTTCGCCTTCTTCCAACTTCCTCGACGCTCTTGAAGACTCCTCAAGCTGCTCGTTTCCTCCTGCTCAGCTCTGGTGCTAGGTCGTTGGCCATGTTGACTTCGCGACCCAGATACACGAACATGGAGCATTCGGAGACGTCGTTTTCGTTGAGCGAGAATGGGGCATCAGAAACTTGTCCATTTCTCATGAACATCGTCTTCGTAAGATTCAGCCACAGTCCAACGTTCCCACATACTATAGTTGTGCCCGAATGAATATCCGAGCACTCGAATTCGAATAATTCTATTCGAGTTTGAATATTCGTATTCGAACGTTCAGAAAACGCGATTTTCGAATGCATTCGAATACAAATGCTCGAAAAATGCGATTTTCGAATGTATTCGAATTGGAATGCTCGAAAAATCGCAATTTTCAAATGTATTCGAATTCGAATGCTCGAAGCACTCGTGTTCGAATGCTCAAATTCGAATGTTCGAAACATTCACATTTGAACGTTCGATTGCAACGAAATCTGCGATCAAACAAAATAATCTGTCTTTCCTGCTTCAAGCATCCCACGAGCAAATAACTTACGCTCAAATCAGAAAAGTGTGCGCCCTCTTCGGGCACTCAAGGGCCGTATGTTCTTCGAGAAACCAGAACCAGGCTAGGGAAGGGACTCCAGGTTGTGTGCCATCCGAGCTGCTCGTGTGGAAACTGCCTTCGTTGTTCGGGGGAATTACGCAGCTGGGTTCTGCGCTCTTCGAGCGCAGAAATGCATAGAGGTGGAGAATGCGCAGAAAATGCCAGCGAATTATGTAGACGTCAAAGACCTCTCAAATCTCAATCATTCAGTTGAAATGCGAAAATCCCGCAACTCAGAAGAACCGAACCCCACGACCTCCCTCTCATGAAGCAACGACACTTTCCACTGCCCTCAACCCGCTTGACGGCAGTGCCATCACAGACGTACAAGTCATCGATTGAATGCCTACATAAAGATCACCAAACACACCCTCCTGTGCAATGGATTCCGTCAGGTATTCGCGGTGGAGCACGTTTGTGCAGCGCACAGTGCACCATTCCTAACTGAGTGAATTCCACGCACCTTTGCCTATCTTCTTTTCGTAATTGTTCCTAGTCATACTTCTTGTAATAAAGTCTGCGGTACAATCCTAGTTGGAAGGAACCTACTCTGTTGCTCCTCCCCATTATGCTTGCCTTCCCCTTCCCTCCTACCGTTTAAGTTTATCGAAACATTAGACATGCGTCACACTATGAAACGGTCGCTGAGCTATCCAGGAAATGCAGGGAAGGGGTGGAAGGGATCTCCTGAACTCATACGCGGGTTAGACGACGTTACGAGACGTCACATGAATTCCCAGACACGTCATCAACTTAGGAGGTACGTAACCAGGTGTGGTTTTCTTTTATCGCTGATAAACAACGTTGGGAAGGAGACTGGGTTTAATTCACTCAACAAGCAAGGAAATTGGAAATTGAGCATAGGCAGGTCACGCTCACGGAAAAGCCACGAGTTTAGAGAATCAAAAGATAATGCGACCCGGACCAGTTGGGCGAGCAGTTTGAATACTAGGAGACATCTGGAATTCCAAGAGAACTTAAGATATCAATCTTCTTTATAGGTTGTTTGAACTGTGAAGATTTTTCGCAAGACAGAACTGACACGGGCAGACTTTCAAGCCATTTCGTAGTACCAACAAAGAACGAGTTTATACGCAGTCCTTTTTGAAATGGACCCAGCTTGTAGTTGTATACGTTGAAACGACTTCTCCTGCCATTCGATGAACGGAATATTGTCCAATATTTCGACTGGCTCAGGCAAATCTCCCCTCTGAGGATCTTGAAAGCATGAAGTAGGTCTGAAACAATTCTGCGATAGAAAAGACTTTTCATGTTGAGTACTTTAAGCCTTACCGTATACTCGTGAATGCTCGACGCACATCCATCATTGGCAAACGCTCTGTAATACAACAACCTAGTGAAGGTCTTTTGGACTCTTGCCAGCGCTTGAATATCTTTAGTCAGATGGGGACTCCAAACAGGACTACACTAGTCAACTACAGGTTTTGTACAGCTTCAACCAAATGCTTACATCAGAACAGTGGATGTTTCGAAATAATAGATGAACTAGGCTAAGTCCCTGTTTAGCAATCTCCTGAACCTGATTTGACCACCAAAGGCCTTTAGAAAGAAGCACGCCAATGTCCACCACCTGATCGATGGGGGAAAGAGGAGTGCCATCTGGAAATCTTATTTTCAACGGGGAGGAGTTTAGCGAGAAAATATGACTTTTCTTTGTATTTAAAGGCAAAGACCATTCCTTAGACCAAGTACTCATATTCGACATCGCTTCATTCAACAAACGTGTAGACTCCTCTGACTCACTGCTTTCGTATGAAATGTAGACCTTAACGTCATCGGCGAAAGCCACAACCGAAATTCTGGGATCCGTCTTGAGATAGCTTGGTAAATCATAGGTGTAAATGAGAAACAGGATCGGTGATAAACTGCCGTCCTGGGGGCTTCCAATGGACGGCTTCTGCGCATTGACAGGTGGTTTCCTACTCTCATGCTTAATTTCCATCCGGAGAGATAAGACTCAAACCATTGCAGCATCTGACTAAGAACTCCCACACTGTCTAGCTTAGCAAGAAGGCGATGTTGGATGGCCTACTTTGTCGAATTCCTTGCTAAAATCAAGGTAGATGATATTCACTTTCTTGCCATTGTTAATATCCACGAATTAGTACAGTCTCCTAGCTGGGTACATGTACGCTCTAAGCAGGAATCCGTGCTGTTCCACGGGTATGCACTTGATCTTGGTGACCAACTCTAGCACCAACTGGTCAATCTCTTCTTGACAATTTTCTCCATAATTTTCAAGGGGCAGAAAGTATACTAATGGAGCGGAAGCCGGCGATATTCGAAACACTACTAGTTTTAGGAATGGGAGTGATGAAAGCGTACTTACATACCTCAATGACTTCCGCAAACATTAGGGAAATGTTAAATAAGTGCATAAGAGGTGTAGCGAGCCTCTTGTGCTTAGCAAACCACTTGTAGAAGACTTGAGAGATTTTATCCGAAGTTAATGATTGTGAAGGTTTCAATGCTTGTAATTGCTTAAGCACTTCAAAAGTGACAGTCGGAACATCCATAACAACGTCCGTTCGAGATAATGGGAGAGGGCTAGGTTCAGTTGTAGCTGTAAATATACTCGCAAAGTAGTCCGCAAAGGGCTTCAGCGTTATCAGTATCTGTGGAATATTTTTTACTCCAATCATCAGTCAAAACTGGATTGAGCTCGCACTGCTTCCCGATTTTATTCAAGAAGGAAGCGAGACCTCTGAAAGAAGCAAGTTGCCTCACTTTTTTGCCAAGAAGCGCTTAATATGAATTTCAAGTTTCGTAGTCAACTGCTTAAACTGATCAGATTTAGTTGAGATCGTTGCTCCAACAAGTTAGTAATGTGGGGAGAATAGCCCGGCATACAACTGTAATGTTTAAATGGAAAAATCTATCAGTGATACTCTAAAGAGTGTGCAAAAGCGATTATAGAGATCGTCGATAATGAGAAATTCGCTAAAAATGGACCACCAATTGAAACGCGATAATTCGGGTTCAATTGGTTTGATATCCATCGCCTTGTAATCGCGAAGCTGGTACTTCAGTGTAAAATTAGCTAAATGCGACAATTTGAAAAGTACAACGTTGTTGTCTGATGCTGCAAGGGGTGGGAGTGGCTAGGCATCTACTATGGTCTCAGGAGGCACTAAAATTACATCGCGAATGCTATCCCCACGAGTTGGAAATGTGACAAATTGCTTCAGTGAAAGCTCATCGAAAACGGTTGAAAACCTTTGATCTGAAGGTGACGTAGCGGCGCCCAAGGACCAGCCAATAGACAGATTCAAATCGCCTAAAATAGTTGTTATGGATGGATCGGCAGAAGCTAAGTCACTAACAACGATAGAAGCTCATCATTCTGTTTGGCGGTAGATCGAGGAAGTCGGTATAGAAGGATGAAGCGATACCTCCACCCAGTAGGCCTGCAGACATCAAAGTAAATCACGTCGGGGATCTATCCTATTCCAGGGGGGGGGGCAGATAATTAAAAAGTGTTATATGTAACAAATCCACTTAAGACTTACCGAGCGGCCTCTACAGAACAACATAGGACCTAAACAAGAAATAAGTCACAAAGAAAAAACGAAGATATTACATTTGTTGCGGTTGTAAGCAGGCAAAGCTGTGTGCCCTCCTCACCATGTTAGATCCTGGTTATAACATGTCAGGCGGCGGTCAGCACGCGGCATGCGGCTTCATGCGCCCTCCTCACCATGTTAGATCCTGGTTATAACATGTCAGCCGGCGGTCAGCACGCGGCATGCCTCCATTCCGTCGCTCTTTGCCCGCCGAGACGGAATGGATGTTGTAAACCGCGGCGATTTTTTGTTTGTTTGTTTGTTTGTTTGTTTTTGGTTTATTTTAGGTTCGAACTCGTTCTCTAGGAGCCGCTCGGTAAGTCTCATTTCATTTTATTACCTACATTATAGTTATGTGGCCCCCGGACAAGGATATAAATGTTAAATTTTCACATTTAAAGCTGATTTCGTTCAAAAGCACCAGATCATGAATGAACATGCAGACTCCACCTCCAATTTTTGATGTCCTGTCTTTTCGGACGATGGAGAACGGAAGATCACGCAAAAGCTCGGAGTATAATATTTCACTGCTTAGCCAAGACTCAGTAATAAAAATCAAATGGTGTTTGTACTTATCAATGAAACAATGAAGATGGTCAACTTTCTTAACTAAACTTCCGGCATTAAGTAGGGCACAAGTAATGGTAGGGATATGGTTAACTAGTGGTTATCTACTAGTTTTTTGGAATGGAAGTAGGTGCTGGTATCCTCGAATAGTGAGGTATATCAGCAGCCTTCATCAGTTCGCTCTGTAGACGACGAATACTCGATTACCGCAGTGCTCTTTTTCGTTTAAAGGCCTCCGTACAGTTTTGCGACGAGCGGCCAACGGCGAAATCGCTGAGTGGTGCCGCTCAGCGGCGACGGCGAGGCACTGTACTCTTTCTAGTCGGGACCAACAGCTGATGAAGGATAACGCGCCGCGATGAGAATCGCGCGCCCGCATCAACGCGAATCAGCTGTGCAGGCCAGATTCATGGATGCTATCGCACGTTCTTGACTCCAGACGAGGAAAAATGTCTTCGCCCAAGTGCAGCCTTGATTAGTTATTTAAAGCGCTGATCCAGGTTCGTAGTGCCTATCCATCAGGCTTCCTTTCCTCGACCTTTTTCGTTGCGATCTACATAGTGCTTCGGTTAGTTGTGGTGGCTCTTTTCTAGGAGATGCAAAGGTGTTGTGCCACCGGTTATTCAAACCACAAATCGCACCACACCTCACCTCGCCGCTCATCTACTCATTGTGCCACGACACTCCGACCGCCAGGGCTGTTTCCAGCCTACCTGAGCTTGCCCTCTTAGAACTGGAGGACTTTGCGAGCAGGCATCGTTTAAAAGGTAAATTGAAAGTGGTACACAACTCGAAACTTGAAAAGCATATACCAGATTCTTGATCAGCACCACTAATAACCCACCTAAGCGAAGTTTTGGCAATTTTCTCCTCATACTATTTATAACATTGAGAAGAACGAAATAGTCGGCTACGTACGTGAAACATGCACAAAGTAGGCCAAAAACTACTTGTCGTTAGGAGGAGTTTAGAATGTATGTCATAAGTCGGTTTCGGAAATTGCGTGTTGCCACAATTAAGTAGTCGTCACGCAGCAATTAGGCACAGGAGCTGCGTGCTCTTTAGGAGAAACAGCATCGCTCGCCTTGTTACTGACAGTATGGCCCTCTTTTCTAGAATATCATCTGAATTTGTTATCGTGAGGACCAGTCATCTGTATGAGTAGTTTAATAGTGTACGAGGGGCGTATTGTTTTCGCGTCGTATTAACTTATGTGCTATGCATGAGAGAGTAAGGGTTGTGTGAAGCGTAAGCTAGTGGAACAGCCAAAAAACAATTTTAGTAGAAAAGATATTTGATGCGGTCCCTTGGAATTACTACAGTAGCAGCCCATCAGGTGGGCTGTTGTCGGTGTTTGGAAATTTCTACCAAGACGCACATGATTTCGAATCTTTTATTAAAAAGTGGACATAAATCCACTCGGTTTCCTTTGCACTCTTACGTATCCAGCCTTGTCGGGCGTGGCACCATACGGTTAACAATATTTTTGACTAAACGAACAAAATTAGCAACAGAATGGCAGTAGTGGAATCACAGCAGCAACTTTCACAACCTTCAATGACGACATAGTCATCAACTGGATAACGGTCTCGTTCGCCCAAATACTCTTTTTATGATGGCGCCTCCGACTAGGATGGATCCTATTCCCACTGCAATCGTTGGATGCCATCTCTTCTCTGGTGGATAATCGCTGTGCGTGTCGTGTTGATGTAAGACTTCTTTCCCCATGTAATCTCAGGCTGCCACTAAATCTGCTCTCGATCCGCGTTTGTATGCGTACTCCTCAGGGCGCCGTTACCTTCACGTCGGGTTGGCAAAAACCGCTACGCTGATGTGCAAGTGCTATAGAAATGCCCGAAGTTAGAAAATTAATCGGCAAAATAAAACATGAATGTGAATATGTGGCTATTCCACGCTAATAGAATAGCTAGCAGCAGGTCTTTTATGAGCATGTATAGTCACGTTTGCGGTCTCAAAAGTATTCTTTGAGCACAGCAGCTGTTGCGCATTTACATTCTTTTGTTGATGGTTTGCTACTACTTCTAAATGAATTCCGACCCCATATGAAACACTTTTTTGAATGTTCCATCTGTCTCGGCCCCTCAAAAGGTTAGGGTTTCCAGAGAAAGGGAATCTCAGCTGGTGTTAGAGACTAGCGCACAAATACTTGTTATACGAGCAGTTTCTTTCCAGCAACAACGTTCTTCGATTATGGCTTACTCTAAGGCGTTCAAGTTAGAGTACTACATTTTCAGACCGTCATCGTAAGAACAGTCGTGTGGGGACCATTCTCATGCTTTCTTGTTAATGTTCATCATGCCACCTTGATATCCGGCAGCTGTGCACCCAAGTGTTAACCCATTGACGACCGCGCGGCAAATCGCGTGTCTGGCGCGTGGGACCACGCGCTGGGACCGCCTTGAGGCTCGAATCTCGTGCACTCACTACTTCACGGTATTCCAACTGAAGCTCCCTCTCCACTGGGTGAGCCACATATTGGAAAAGGCCGGAACAGGTTCGAAGTAAAACGTAGAAGATGTATTTGCTGCTACAAAAAGGTCAGCACAGGAAAGGGCGCACGTTCATCACGAATCGTGCAAATAAGGCGACCACACGATGTAGCAAGTGTTTGAAATATTTTTTCTAAATTGGGTTCAAGTTTTTCGCAAGAAATTTGACTAGATGTCTTAACCATGACCATTTTTGTAAGATATACGTAGCTGTTCGTGAGTAGTATCTATTTATTTGAGGTTTGAATAGTGTGTTGTGCTGATTTTTTTATCAAAGCTTTCGTTAGAAGTAAATGATTCTCGGACCACTGTGCAGGTAGCATTGGTAGGACCCAGCGAATCTAATGAATACTAGTAAACTATGAAAAATCGAGGAAGTGCGCCGCAGCGAACATTTTTTTAACCGCGGGCTAAAATTGGGCCGCGCGGTCCCACGCGACAGAAAAACTGTGGGCCGAAATTGGGCCGCGCGGTCGTCAGTGGGTTAAAAAGGATTTGCAAGTGTTACATGGGTCTGTTAAGGAAACGGACCAAAGATCTTAAATTTTTGTAAGGGAGGGAATCAGGAACTGGAAGAGAAAAAGATGATCATGTTTCTGCAAGGGTTTCCTTCGGTCAATGTCTTCCGCAGGGAACAGTTTCCATGGCACTAATTAAGAAAATAAATATTTTGCTCAATATAATTCCTTTTTTCTAGCTCAATTTATCGAGCATAGAGTTTTACTGGAAGGCAAATCATTTTACTTCTAAACAAGTGGTGTAATATAGACCAGCTCGCGTTTCAGATGTACTCATTTCTTGTTTTAAGAGCATAGCGGATGTGCTGCATTCGCGGGAAACGTAATATCAAACCTAACTATTGGTGTCTATTAACTATGTGGTTTGCACATTTTAGCTTTACAGTACTCAAGGAACTACTGAGATTTCGTCGCTATTTCATGTGAGAGCACGTGGGCGTTACTAGCAGTTCCCCTTCTATGTAAAGTCGATGAACTGGAAGAAGAAGAGGGCTTTGAAGAATAGCTTCGAAGCAGACCCGCTAGTAGATCACAACATCGGATCAGAATGTGACGCGTCTGTGAGTTACAGAACGTGTCAGCAATAAAGTGTTTTTAAAATCGTCTTAACCTAACATGCCAAAAGCCAATTGCCTCACAATGGTTTCCGAAGATACGTGAGTACTCTTATAGGCGACCATTGAATCCACCATATAGCACTTCCTTCCAAAATGTTCCAGCCAAAACAGTATGAAACTTCCCTACTTTGAAGTTCCTTGGTTCCGTTATTGATCATCGTGAAGTTGAGATGATGATAGCTCTGAGGAATAGACGTGGTGGTCAAGCAAAAACTGATGAGACGGTAACGAAATTAAATAGTGAAACCCTTTAAAAACCCTAGCTTGTTGGTTTGCTCAAATTTAAGGTGTTCTCTATGAGTTGATGAGATTTGCCGTTTAGTTTATTGCGAATGAAATCTCGATTTTTTTCTCCGATATTTAATAGTCGGGTGTTTCTGTAGATCACTAGTATGTATCAGTCCGTGTGTATGTCATTCCACACACTCATTCCGTGTGTATGCGATTCCACACACTGTCATTCCGAGTGTAGTAACCTTTTGAATGCGCTTCGTCCTTCGGTCTCTAGGCGCGAATTTGTGCTTCCCTTACAGAGAAGAGCAACGTGACAGAACTTCTGTGAACGGAACGGAAAACTCATTCACAGGAACTCAAATGGATTCATGTTTTTGGTCATCCCGCCATATCTCTTTTAGAAAGGACAAACTGTCACCTAAGAAGTTTATGTTTAGTTTATAGTCAAGCGACGTACAAATGCATGAAATCACGAAACTTCATCTCGCACTATATTATCTTATTGTTCGTGGCGTTGCCGCATCACAGAAATACAGATATTCTTCATTTTTAGATGTCGCATCCGTCGCAAATTTTCTTTTGTAGTACTGTGCTGAATATGTTCTGTTGAAAATAGTTCGTTCCTGCCTTAAATTGGTTTTCTTCTCTCACATTTTTGCTTCTTTGCTTTCACTTCCTTTTACGAAATCGTCGGCTGCCCCAACTGACATTCCACCCTCGCTCATTCTCTTTGCGTTCGTTCGTCTGCGTGCGTGTGAAATTTTGGATTCACTTTAATCCAACGCAAGAGTACTTCACCATTCCATGTTTCAGATGGACTACGGCGAAGCCGTGTCTCGAATGGCATGGAAGGCAAGCCATTTAGCGAGGGATGGGAAGAAAAGCAGCGTCCGGATGTTGCACACGGTGAGTAAATAAATGAAAGGGAACGGAACTCACTGAAAGGAACAAATTTAATTGAAGGGTCAGAAGAGGCCGGAGAGACCGATCTGGCGAGAGGAACGACGACGAGGACACCGACGTCGTGGGCGATGTGAGTGTGTCAAAATGAACGTTTTCAAGCGTTGCAACCAGAGCTGTTTTTATCAATTACATTTTTAGACCCCGTCATCGCAGGTCTCCACTTCCAGAGGGGTACTGCACCGAGGGGTGAGGTTCATCATCGATTCGAAAGGGTGTTTGAGGTGGAAGAATCTGCATTTTCAGATCCTACCGGAAGCACCCCTCGATCGCCAAAGTGGAACCCGAGAATGTGCACCAACACCCCGCAAGGTGGTGGTGCACTGACGGATGCGATCCGCATGGCATTAATTGAGAAGGTTTCTAAAAGAAGAAACCTGTGGGACATAGCATTCGCAGCTTACAAGGACAAGCAGCGCTCTGAGATGGATTGGCATTATGTCAGGGAGAAAATGCGAGATTCTACGCATGCTATGAAGGTAAGAAATGAAGAGTTGCTTTCACACAGGCATATAGGTTTACAGGTAGACTTATGATTTCGTTTTAGTGGATGACGTCAGACAGCAATGGAAGAATCTTCGCGTTCCAGAAGAGATTCGTTCCAGAAGAGATTGAAAGCCGCCGAGGAGCCAAGAAGTGGATCCGGTGCCAGTGACCCTCCGACGAAGTGGATATTCTTCGAGGCAATGCAGTTTCTGCTGGAATTTAATGTTGAAGAGTACGTAGGAGCATTACCTCACTATCATCTGAAT
Source organism: Heligmosomoides polygyrus bakeri (assembly GCA_947359475.1). Classification (NCBI taxonomy): domain Eukaryota; kingdom Metazoa; phylum Nematoda; class Chromadorea; order Rhabditida; family Heligmosomidae; genus Heligmosomoides; species Heligmosomoides polygyrus. The sequence goes on from OX375866.1 coordinate 78,707,100, forward strand.
TCGTGATGTTGTCGTTGCCGAGCCCCGCTGTCAAGCGTAAGTGCCTACGGCTACGGGTGCAATGGTGCGGGCGGGTCGTCTGTCCGCTACGCGACAAGCGACTCTAGAAGCGACAGCAACTTGCCCGCACCCTCAGGTTTCGGATTTCGCACAGAAACGAGGAAACGAGAGGACGCAAGCAGAAATACAGGCACATCCCCTCTTGTATCTCTTTAATACATCTCATCAAGTCGTGGAGTGTTGTTGCAGTTCTTTCGCGTATCTGCGATCATCTGGGAGCAACGAGCGAAAGCCAACAGGCGGGAGACCAATTTGATACGTTCGCTAGGAGTGTAATCATAAAATTTTGCATTACTTTTGAAAGTTGTTTAATATGCTAACGGTTTTATGAAGGAGCTGTTCGTGGCTTCGAGACTGCGGAGTCTTGCTGAATCTAATAAAGCAGCGGCCGAATGGGCGGTTCTGGAGCTGACAGATCATTTGATGAAGCTGCTTCGAAAGAATCTGCCGAATAAGCCCTCTGCGACATGAAGGATTCCTATCGATGTATTTCTATCGCCGTTGAGCACGTCTTCTGCCACTTTTGAAGTGTCGAAAACAGCACTGGCACGTTCCAGTCTACCTCGCTTCCATCCACACGCCAAGCCGACCACACTTCCAATGCCTCCAATGACGGCGTTTTCCTAGGCTTTGCAAGCTATGTATGCTCAGCGACTTATGTCCAACAAGACATATCCTTGAGAGTTTGCACGTTTCTTCCGCTTTGCAGAATTCTACCTTCACTATGGGTTATGTGACAGGCGCTTGTTTGTTTCTCTCTATGTTTCTCTCTCATTGCATGTTTTTATGTTGTTGTCGTTTCGACGAAGATTGATGCATGAGTCGTATGTGAGTACTTTTGCTCTCGTTAAATAGGATTTTGTCCTCCCTCACTTCACCTCCCAGAGGATGCTGGTATTATAATCATTATTACATATTATGATATATTGTAGCGATCAATAAACGGTGTATAGACCAAACAAATGACATAACAATTTTCACTGAAAGCAAGAAAGCATGGTGAACTGTACAATTCGAGATAATCTTTGCGATGATCATTGAATTCACAGTGCACAGTATAGAAATAACTGCGACATTCACATAAGGCCATCTCTTCTGGCGAAGTATTCCTTCAAAGCCTCCCTAGTCGTCTTCGAACTGTAGGGAACGTTTCCTGAAACTCCCGGCTCCTCAGCTTCTTGAATAGGATCACTAAATCCAAATCGCTGCACAGCGACCTCCGCCCCTACACTCTCGACCAGCAAGTTGTGCAGGATCTGAATGTTGCGCTATATATCGTGTGATAACTAATCCAAGAATGATCGCCTCACCATTATGGCCAACGTGATCTTCCAGGCCACCGAAGAAGGTCCTGATATTTCTCGCATCAGGATCCTGAACCGGTTTGCGAGAATGCCGAAGAAATTTTCGACAACTCGCCTTGCCCTGCAAAATGTGTTGCCCTATTCGCAACCCGTACATTGGCATGTCTCAAGTACGACTCACTTGATTGAACGAGATTAAAAGTGTGCACACTTAATGTCTTTAGAAGCCTCCACCTGGGAATAGGGTCTGATGAATCGGACCGTTTGACGGAACCCTTGATCCACCAGGAGGTGGCATGGCACCTACGGAAGCAATTTTTTCTTATCAGCGAGTAACCGTCCTAGAAAATATTATATCTCCCACTTTCCCCATATTGCCCTGAGGCTGTGGAAAGTCGTCGTCGTGATCCTTCATTAAGCTTCTCGAGAAGACTCCAGCGTCCGACGAGCGGCCTGTGGCTCCTGAACGAGAAAAGCTCATTGCAGTCCTCTTCGTACTATTCTGCACCTATCTTCGTAGGTGTTTTGCATACCTAAATCGTATATGATGCATCTGTAATCAGCATCAAGAAGGGCTAGAAGGACGATGCTGTAGTACCCTTTGTAGTTGTAGTACAGCGACCCGCTTTCCGATGGACGCTGAATAAATTGTGAGCTAGAAGTTATTCTGACACTGCCATATAGGTTACTTACTACAACAGCTATGTGCTTACCGTCCAATTGCACCCATGGCAGCTGGATAGTTGAACGCCTAAATCCCGACAATGGTGCCATCCACGTTCGATTTGTGGGTCGAGGAAAGGCCGCGTCATGGAGCACTTAAAATTATACTTGATATTTTCGTCGCTTTTTAGAGTACAAACTGCTTCACCTTCTATGGTCGCTAATGCCACTTCGCGAACTATCTTGGAAGCCGTAGAACTTCCGATCACGAACTCCCCACTTATTTGATTCCAAGTGCCTCCATGACCAGCATATCTGAACATAGCCACGATGACAACATGTTCACACTGCGTGCATCCACAACCTGCTTTGCTCACCGCAGAAAAACGGCTAGCCTTTGTCGCGTTCCTATGGGCCCAAGGTGAGTGGCTGCATGCATAAGCTTAGGATAGAGATGGCAATGCAGCTCCTCGAACTCCTGTGGGTACATCCGCACGCATTCCTGGTAGCTCTTGGGTTGAGAGATGCCAGGTAGGCATCGAAAATCCTAAACCTGGTCTCCACAAAGGGTACATGAGCTTCGTTCATGTACTCTTTGCCGACATCCATGAACACAGCCAAGAGGAGCTCCATGAGTGCAGCCAGTCTCCTTCTCCCTTTTCTCGATGAAGATCTGTGAATAGGTTCACAGTGACACCGTCCTATTCTTCATGAAGTGTCGAGTTCTCTCACCCTCGTAGCCCCTCGCACCAAGCGTTATGGGTGGGCACGATGCATCCCTCTTCCAACTGCAAAGTTGCGCATGACGTACATTACGATCTAAAGATTCATCATGAAGACACCTCCAGAAGCCTATACTTTTCTGCTATACGAAAGGCGAATAAATGACTGATCACACGAGAGCAGACTTGCATAGGTAGACACTATTGCCCCCCCCTTATCTGAACAGCTCTTCTTCGCTGGTACTAGGCCTCTACTAGGGATCTTCCCTTATTACCGAACGACATATTGGGAGCGTCTTCTCTTATAGACCAACCTAGTTTAAATTTTATGTTCTCTTTTTCTAAAACCCCGACTTTACTATTCTATTTTTAATTGCGCTGTATACTTCTGTAAGCTTCACCTTCAAGCGCAAAGCGTTTCCTTAAAGTTCACGATTTGCGTCTGCTTTTCGTAGCACAAAATTGCTACTTCTAGGGAGACGTGACGTCATACTGCGTAGCCGCATCTCACTGGGTTTGTGTGCTCCATTTCAAGGAGGAACGTTCGGCACAACTCAGGCCACTTCTAGTCGTCTCGAAACTCGAAATGAAAGGATCATCCGGAAGAATCATCAGGATATGGAACCGGTGAATGTTGTGCCTAGACCGTCCCTCGAAAATGATAACACAAGCGCTTTCGAGCTTTCGTTAAGTCCAGACTTCACATTCGAACTATGACACCGTACTTTTTTGTTCAACTGGCTTCTGGATCACACCAGTGCTTCAGTGGAGGTACACCACATTGACTCCAAAGAGGATTCTCTTCTCTATCTTTATCGGGTAGCTAGAGACGAACACATTTCCAGGGGGTTACATGAGGTATGAAGACAGTTGCAGGATGAGAAATGTTACGATAACAGTTCATGCTATCTCGCTTATGCAATGCTATTAGATAAAAATTTTCAACGGCTGAGCAATACGCAGTACTCTCCATTCTCAGGAAATTCCAAGGCTTTCAGAGCTACTTGTAACATGGAAGCAAGCAATAAACTGTGAAGTCTGTGTGTCGAACGGAACAGAACTTGAGAGATTCTATATTAGTGCTTGTAGATATGTTACAACGTGCAAACTGAAAGAAAAAGAGCATTGAGAAATACACAATTTGAGATAATTACGATGAACCCTAGCAAACACGATGAAGCACATTCCGCTGCATCTTGTACTGCAGATCATCTCGTCGGGCCATGTTCATGATCACCTGGAAAACTTTACAAGAAAAATTACCTCTTGCAAACAATAAAACTTGAAGAGTCACTCACCTGCGTGGAGTAGTCCTGAATCCTGTCGCCTCGACCCCGGCCTTTGTACCTTTGGCCTTTGACCGCGGTTTGGACCTGAATGACGTCGCTCGGTGCATAGAATGCAGGGAATCCTCTGAGACCATTCATAGACTAAGATTAGGCTCTTGGACTAGCACAATAAAACGGAAATCGTAGGGTCGTAATCAGTCCCAGAACTGAACTGACCTCCTGCGGAACGTCGTCGTCCAGCCCGAGCATCCTCTCGGCCGCTCGGTCAGCCTCCTTCTTCAGGGTTTCGTACGAGGCGAGACGCTCGCGCGACTGCTGCAGCTGCGCGATCGCATGCTTGAGCGATATGTCGCTGCTGATTGTCGCTTGTACTGCCCTCGCGATGCTGGAAAGCCGCCGAAATAACCTACCATTCTCGCCCACGCACGGCTTTTGCCTATTCTCTACATTACGAAGGGAAAAGGGAATGAGGAACTCGTCCTTTGAAAACAAACAGGAACCATATCGTCACCCTAATTATCAGCATTAGCAAACAAATCAAGTATAGAGAAAATTTCGGGTCTATCCTAGTCGGGAGATGGCACGTAACTAAAAATTATTTGACCAATTGACTTGAGTCTAGCGGAACGGCTTCAAGCAAAATAGGAAACAGCAAACAAACAAACAAACGAAACGAAACGCCGCGGTTGTAAAGACGACTCGCCGGACTAATCCTATTTTGTTCCCTAGAAGCCGCTCCGTGAGTTTCAACTCAATATGTTACATAATTTTTGTGCCCACCCCTCCCCCACTAGGATAGGTTCAGATTTTTATTGTCTCAAAAAATACGGAGAGCATGATATTTTGCTTGCGATTTCGTCAGCAGACCGACTTCACACTGGATATCGTTATTTCTAAAGTTCACTAACAGCTTTATACAGAAGAGAGAAAGTTCCGCTTGGTAAAAATTCGAAGAATGGAACTGATCTTGCACCTGAAGAAGGTCTATGGACGACTACGTGTACTAAGGCTAGAGGCGATGATCAACATCAACGTGGAGCAGCTCACAGCTCAGCAGCTGTACACCATGAGACCACCATCCGTCACAGTCGACAGATCATGGAGAAGTACGAAGGGAATCGGAGACACCGAGCATTCACCAGCATTTATGGAACTGTAGAGACTTACAATACGCTTTTCGTGAGATGCTATGGAGCGACGTCGCTATGCGTAAACGGTGGAACAGCGGGTGAGCTTATTTCCTCTGCTTTGGGATTTTATGTTTTGGACCAAAGGCAGGGTTGAGAGGGGGGGGGGGGGTTGGTCGCGTAGATAGCAAATCTGAAGTCGTGAACCACTTTTAGGCCTCTGAAGACGACGAACAGGTCGAAACGTTAGGCCGCTCAATAAAACTGATCCACCTAACCTCGTTTGGCACAGCAGTATTGATAGACTACTTTTTTACTCTTGTTGGAGTTTCGGCTTCACAAAACCGTAGAAAATGAGCTTCATTATTTTTTATAAGAAAAAATGTTGAGCTTGGGGTACTCGGAACAGAAGCGATGATAGTATAGCGAGATATAATGAGATCCAATCAACACTTCCAAGTAGATGTCGTTCTTGTTTTTGCTTGTTTAGCCTTCCCAGCTGTGCTCCCTCCGACAGGGTAGTGGGTCACCGTGTAGGACAGCTCTGCACAACGTTTTGCGTTGTTCGAAACCAAACTGTGCAACACTGGCGAGTTCTACCACTACTGTAGACTGAGCTACTCCATTTCCCATTTCTGATGTAATATAAATTCATGACGGTAGTGACCTAAAAACGAGAAACCCATACGGTGCGTAAAAACAGAAGCGAAACGAAGGCTGGTTACGAAGAGATGCAAGCCAATAACGGGAACAGAATTGGAACATGACAAAGACAGGATCTTTAACCCATAAATTGGGCGAAAATCGAAGCCAAATCAAAGCAGGAAGTTTAAGCAGTCAAAATAATGGCACAAAGTAATCGAGCTCAATTATAACGACTGACCTCTTTTCATTTTTGTCCTTCTGTCCTTCTCCTTTTTGTCGATGAACCAAATATGCACCAGTCAACGCCACCGAAGCCATCGTCGTCTAAACACACAATGTGGAGAGTGCATCTTAAAAACAAACTGGAAACCTGAAACTATTTTTCTTCAAGTGAAACTCAAGCACATCAGCGGAATTAATACAGTCAGAAGAAAATTGAACGCTCCATAAGGCATCCCAAAAAAAGGACGCGGGTGCTACCTATAAACCACTGCCTTACTTCACCATTCTCAACAGAAACAACACAACGATAAAGTAATGTAGAATTTTATGCAAGAAGAAAAATCAAGGAAAATGAGAGCACGAAAACGAAGTGAGTCAAAAGTTACCTCGGTCAGCGACTGCATCTCCTTCCCAACGAATTTCCATAGCGAGATCCTGGAAAGGCAATGTTAAGTAAAAGATTAGCTGATGATAGCAAAATAATTAATACTTGAAGGGTATCACTAGGAAACAGACACGATAAAATCGATCACAGCTAGCAAGCAAGACAGCAAGCATAATCAGGCACATAACCCTTCATACGTTGAGCTACAGAACGAACAAAACTCGCGCCGACCATCATAATCCCATATACAATAAACCAACGAATAACTAAAGCAAGTGAAAGCAGCAAATGAAGACAGCACCAACCTTTTCTGCTCCGTTTTCAGCGTGCAGAGCCGATTCCTCCATAAAGCCCGACGAATATACCTGCAAAATGAGGCACTGCGCACAATAACAAAGAAATAGAGGCATAATAACATTAGAGAAGAAGGAAAAAGGGCAAAAGTCGCCAGAAAGGCAGGCTCGGAGCGCCGGAAGAATCAGCTCCTCGCTAGGTTTTAAAGGACGCGCCCGTCTCCACTCTAGGATCCCTGGCGTGAAAGACTAGAGCGCAGAGACACTCTCCTGGCGCCGCTGGAGCGGCAACGGCGCTAATGATTCTAATCATTATCGCCGCTGCCGCTGGGCGGCGGTCGGCGACGCTGGGCGGAGCGGAGCGCTCTACGTCCCTGCCCTATGATGAAGGATAGAGCAGCGGCAACGCCGCAAAAGTGTGCGGAGCCCTTAACTCACGAGCTCGCTTCCTGAGCTCAGCATCTTTCGCGCGCTCTTCACTCGTCATCGATTTTCTGAAGAATACGTGATTGTAGGTCGCAGACGATCGCAACTTCTTCGAACGCGAGAGAATTTCAAACGGAAGACGCTGCGATGAGAATACACTTTTTACAAGTCTAGGTCTGCCATCTAGAACCTTACCCATCCTAAAAACCTCGACTGGACGGTTTCGACATCTAGGGTATCTAGGATACTGGCAATGTAATTTTCGGTGCGTAGTTGGCGCTGAGATGGCAAGATAGGTCCATCAGGCTCCGGCACACCATAAAATACTGCCGACCTAGATTGCTTATAGGACTCAGTAACATTTGCGCAAACAAAGGGAATTTTACTCACGAATTGATCAAGCAACTTGATCGCCTCGGGCGCTTTCTCCGCCAGAATATGCCGGATTTAATTTAGTAGACGAATACAGTCACTGTCGAATAGTAGTGACGAAGTCGGGCTAGAAACCGACACAGGATGTCCATAGCTAGGGGAGGGACGGAGACGGTTTTGGGATGGCATATCGAGACAACTAAGTTTGCCAAACCAAAAAAAATTGATGGATTGGACGGTACAATTTATCCCAGTGTGGGTGACCTTCCATATCCTCCCATGTCCATATAAAGGGTGTTCCAAAATAATGCGACAAAGGCTTGACGTTTCCCAAGCGAATATATTGATCTGCAGCAGTCGGCAATAACGCCATTTTTTTGTGCGCATCTTTCTGTCCGCGTTATAATTTTTAAGCTCTATTTTGTCCTAGTTCCAGTTTTTCTCAAGATGTCAAGGCATAGCATTGCGATTTTAGAGCTTCCTCGTTAAGAAAAGTACCAATGCGACATCGTTGACCTGCTCGGTCAACTGTCTCCTCAAAAACTCGTCGATGCAACGAGCTTGGCCATGAAGGTAGCCGTCCAGGACAAGGATGAAATCGCACTGTCAACACACCGTGGACTCGAAAAGTCATCGAGAACCAAAGCAGGGTCTCCTGAGAAAAATCGCCCGTAATATCGGTGATGTCAGTCTCACTTCAGGGCATCGAATAGCCAGAACGGAACAAGTACTCAAGCCCTACAAGTTTCACAAAGTCCAGCTCTTGATGGATAAAAATAGGCGCGAACGGCATTATTGATGCCAACAGCTGAAGCTGCGGGCCGCAAGTAGCGGGTGGGTGCGAACACTTTTCATGGACGAAAAACTGTTCACCGTGAAGTAGGCTCACAACCACCAAAACGTCAGTATCTGATCTGATGAAGCTCCAGCCACCTCCGCAATCGCCGAACACCGTCAAAATCTGAAGGGGCTCATGGTTTTGAGAGGAATCTACACCAGTTGAAAGACCTCCCAAGTTTTATGAACGAAAAAGTAAAAATAAATCCAGACGTATACCGGCGGGCATCTCTAAGGCCGCGACACTTCGGCAATGCCCAGTGGACGCTTCAACAAAACCCAACCCCTGCACACAAGGCGAAAAGCACGCAAACATGGTACAAGGCCAATTTTCCAGACTTCGCCGTGTCTGCGGAATAGCCACAGCACTCCTCGGATCTGAATCCGGCGGGTTACAGCGCGTGGTCCATTTTGAAGGCGAGAGTCCCTGCCAAGCGCCACCAAGCAATAGAGGCCCAGAAGGAATCTCTGTGTCGGGAGTGGGAATGACTGTCTCCAGATGAGCTGCGGCCAATCGCCGAAAGCTTCTCCAAGCGTTTCGACTTCTGCAAGGAGGGCCAGTTCGAATCCGATCGAATATAGTGTTGCCTTGTGCCTATGTTGTTGTTATTTATGTATTTTTTTAAAATTTATTTGGACATGCAAATAATTACAATTATACGCAGTGAAAACACAAAACACTCAACAACAAAAAACAACACTACAACACAACGTATAGTAACTAATCAGTTACTCTACGAGATACCTGTCCAGGAGCGTCTTAAACTGAGCTAATGAATTAGGAACGCATATTTTTTGGGAATGTTAGAAACTCAGAGCCGGCGCTTTGGGTGAAGAAGGAAGCACGAATGGAGCTCTTGGCCTTGGACAAATGGATTTTCTTCTGGTTGTGTTAAAATTTTGTAGCGTGTGGAACTCATCAAGTTTTAGCGCTACCAGTTCGGTAATCATTTTGAAAATTATCAGCAGGTCATTCCATTTCCCACGAGTCTCAAGACTGGAGATGTTGAAAATTCTGTTGCGATTAGAGGCTGAAGGTTTGGTGGTGTAATCATATATAAGCGTACCCAGAGCTTCCTAGTGAAACCATTTTAAACTGCTTCATGCCTTGGTACAATACTCTTCAAGTGGGACTAAAGACTGTGGTGCCGTATTCCAGTACCTGGTGTACGCATGATTCATATGCTATCAAGAAGTGTAGTGCTGATTTTACAGACAAGGATTTAAATGTGTTGTAAACAATTCTCCAGCCTTCTTTGCGATGCTTTCACAGTGGTCAGTGAAGGTGAGTTTTTGTATATACAAATTCCTAGATGTCGTAACGTATCTACCCCAAATATACGGGTACCACTAAGCATGTAGTTGTATCTAGCTGACTTCGATTTACTAAGCTGAAGAACATTGGTCTTGTCTTTGAAGCAGACAGAGGTAGTTTCCATTTCTCAGACCATTCAGCAGTCTCTTTAATGGCACCTTGCAAAGCCAAGCAATCCTCCGGTTTGCCAATATTTTTGTACAGTTTTACGTTATCAGCAAACATACTACACTTCACGTTGAATTTGTCTATTTGATCTGGTAGGTCGGACGTGTAGATAACAAAGAGAACTGGTGACAAAACCCCACCCTGCGGCACTCCACTGGTCACCTTAAACGTATCCGAAAAGGAATCATTGACTTTCACTTGGAAGGTTCTGTCCGTGATAAAAAATTTTATCCACGCAATAATTCGACGGTGCAACGGTTTGAAGTTTTTCAACCAATTCTTTAAACGATACTTTGTCAAACGCCTTGCTAAAGTCGAGGTAGATGATATCAATATCAATGTTTGCATCAATTGCTTTGGTCCAATCATTTAAGGTAGACAACATTGATATCTCTGTTGACCGTTTGACTCTGAACCCATGTTGGCTTTCAGGTAAAATCCCATTTGTCTCAATGTGCTTCACTATTTCTGCCTTCAAAATTTTTTCGAATGTCCTACAAAATATTGATGTTAGGCTTATAGAACGATAGTTTGGAGCTAGATTGTTCGTCGATGTCTTCAGAATGGGAGTGACATAGGCATGTTTCCATCGATGGAGTATTACAACATGCATGTAACTGTAGTTAAAAAGGCGTTCCAAAGGATCGCAATGGTAACGCTTTGAATGAAGTAAGACAGTATCTCATCTGGAGCTCGCGAATATGACAGTGGTAATCTACTCAATAGCTTATAAATATCTTCTTTATAAAACCACAGTGAACTGTCTGAGCATGTAGTTTCAACGGTAGCTTCAGTGAGAAGCCATGTATGATCACCATGATCGATCCTGTTCAGAGTAAAAATTTTTAAAATGGCAAGCATTGACGCTTTCTCAAATTTGTTTTGTTTTGTGTATTCTATGTATTGCTTTGTAAACTATTAAGTTGAGTCATAGGTTTTGCAACAAAATTTGTTTTCCAGCAAAACAAGAATATATCACAAAAGAAAAATGATTGACTTAAACGAAGGAATTGCCGTTATTCTCAATGAGTTTCTTCCCTTTTCATGAACTGAGTGGATCTTCATAGAATTTGGTCAGCTTCGATCTGCAGAAGTCGCGTACCACCGCCGTGACCTCATCGACTTCGGCGAAGCGCCTACCATAGAAGAAGTGATCCATCGGCCGAAGCAAATGGCAGTCAAACGGTGCAATGTCCGGGTATATGGTGCTGCCTTAATTTTGGTCCATCCCAATTCCTAGATTTTTCCAGCGTTTGAAGTGACGTAAGCGGTCAGCTGTTGTTCTGTTGCATGAAACATTGCCTGTATCGACTTCTTTCTCCACTAGTATTTGCTGATACTAGACGAGTTGTTGGCAAAGCGAGCGTCGAAGATGGTCTGACTACGTGGAGCAGCTCCCGGCGCTCTGAACCACTACGCATCCACCAAACGCACAGCAGGACCTTTTTTCGGTGATGCTCCGGTTTTGACGTCAGAACCCACAGCTCGTTGCGTTCCAGCCATTGCTTTCTGGCTTTTCAGATGGGGTAAAGCATCTGTTTTTCGCCGCGGGTAAAGACAAGATCCAGGCCCCCTTGCTTGAATCGATGCAGGTGCTCTCGGCAGTCGGAAGCACAGCGATTTACTTAGGTTTCCGTCAATGCATGAGTCACTGACGGCGGCGATTTGGGCGATCTTTCAGTCTTCTGCAACCGACGAGATGTGCATCACTGGAAGTTGTGGAGATCAGCGGTCAGTCCCAGTGTGGTTTGAGAAGAATTCGACTTGACAGATTGGCGCAGGCGCCCTTTGTTTACAGCAGTTGGTTTTCCCGGGAGTTGTTTACCTTGTTGCCCTTCTGGGCGGAAAGGAACTGCTGGTACCATCTCCAATAATTTATTCGGTTAGGAGTGAACCTACCGGTAATTACTTAAATGTGTTTGACCTCCGTCGCTGAGTTGCTGCCGAGCTTGGACTAATTGAAAACGAAATCATACACTTTTTCACTTTGAGGGGTCATTGTTCTAGTGAATAAAACTTTTCAAAAACGCAAGGATTATTAACGGTTTATAACTTAAAATGATCGTTATGAAACAATCTTCCAAACACAATATGACACTTCAGTGGGTTTACTTTGAATTAAAAAAAACAGAAATGTTGCAAAATTTATGACTCAACCAATAGTTAGTAGTTCTATAGTTGTAATTTAAAAACCTTCATCACGGTATTTTGGAACACTATTAGCGGAATGATAGTCGGACACCAAGCGAGGCGGGCAGAAGCGAAGCCCACGTACAAGTGGGTCAGGGCACTTGTCGTCAATATCGGTGTCTCAAAAAAAATGTATACACTGTTTGAAAGGTGATAACTTCGCTCACAATGAAGGTACTGAAGAGGTTAAGGGCATATATAAAAGCTTAAAAAATGGAAATTTTCTGACGTATAAACGCTGTGGATTACGCCATGCACTCGTCTGAATTCTTCCACTTTACCCTCGATTGATTGAGTTTTACTTAACCACTTATTATTGTTTTTCCTTAAAGGAGCAGTGTTGATTAATTTGTTTTTTAGTTTAAAATTCAAAAGCACGCTGCGGCTTACGAAAATGGAGGGTATACTAAAAAATGCAAGTACTAAATATTTTAAAGGCTCTAACTTTGCTGGAAATTCCTTGACATGCAAATGGTCAAGATCGTGCCATGCAATACTTGAAACCCTACAAACTAGCGCATGGCGCGATCAATTACATTTTAGAACCTTTCAATTACATTTCAAACTTAATTGAAAGTGCCTTGGCTAAATGCTTGTTGAAATCTTGTTACGACTTAGCCACATTAATCTGTGCTTTTTTTACATTTAGAACCTGACAATCACGTGAAAGCCACGTAACATGTGAGTTTATTGATTGCACAATTTGGCATTCTCGCTATCGCTCTAGTAGCGCTTTCTACATATCTGACCCCATAAGACGAATCACGCCCGGCTATAGCCTTTGCTTCGAGGAGAAGAAGTTTATCCTGAAGTGCTCCTGGAAAATCGAAAACATCGTCGAAGTGCAGAGGCGATTCAGCAACTACTTCTTCAAAATACCAACCACTCACGTCACCCATGCGCAATCAATCGAGTCTGAAATGCAAAGCTTCAGGTGGGGGCATGGACTATTCACATGCCACAGAAATCTCGTTACTCTGTGCTTTAATATGAGTCTCGAACAGCTGCAAAAGCTTCACGAAAAGCAATGTTAGACATTTTCAATTAGTATCTGCATTGTTTAGCATAGCCTGCATTTTTCGCAAGCCATAGTGCGCTTTTTAGTTTTAAATATTAAAAGAAGCACAAATCAAACAATACGTTTTCTTTAAGGAGAAATTACAACAAGTGTTTAAATAAAACTCAATCGAGTGTAAAATGGAAGAAATCAGACGAGTGCATGATGCAATCCACACCTTCATGTGTCGGAGAAATTCTAATTTCCTAAGCTTTCATATGACCCCTTAACTTCAGTACCCTTACTGTGAGCAATGTTATCACTTTCAAACAGTGTGTACAATTTTTGGGGACACCCTATATTTGCTTTGATGAAATGATCCTCCCTCCTAAAACGCTAGTTTTGGGAGGGAGGATCATTTCATCAAAGCAAATATAGGGTGTCCCCAAACGCTAGTTTTGGGAGGGAGGATCATTTCATCAAAGCAAATATAGGGTGTCCCCAAACGCTAGTTTTGGGAGAGAGGATCATTTCATAAAAGCCCGAATGAATATTTGAACACTCGAATTCCAATGCTCGAAAAAATGCGATTTTCGAATGTATTCGAATTCGGATGCTCGAAAATCGTCGCTATTCGAATACATTCGGTTATTCGAAATTTTTGTGAGAGCACAACTACACCACATACACGATCGAAGTCGGCCAGCATTTGCTCCGCCTGACTGATGCTCGGTGTTATGAGCACGATGTCGTCAGCGATGCGCGGATGATGCAGCTGCCGGCCGTCGACCTTCACTCCCATGTCTTTCCATTCTAGTTCGCGCATGACGTCTTCGAGCGTGACACTGAAGGGCTTCGGTGATATGGTATCCCCCTGCTGAACCCCTCGCTTTACGTCGACGACGACGTCGTTGTAGAATGGTGAGATCTTGGTCGTGAATCTACTGTACAGCTCCCGAAGAACTCTGATGTACTGAGTAGGAACGCTTTGAGTGAGCAGGGCTTCGAGGACCGCTTCAGTCTCGACGGAGTCGAATGCCTTCTTCAAGTCGATGAACGTAAGGCACAGCGGCAGCTTTCTACTATCGCGAGCTTCGTAATGGTGTGTACGTAATGTAATGTGTATGTGGTCGATCGTGCTGAATCCTTTCTGAAACCCTGCTTGTTCGCATGACTGTCCTTCATCCAGCGTTAAGCTAACCCTATTCAGGATCACTCGAGTTAACAACTCGTAGAATACGGACAGTAGGCAGATCGGGCGATAGTTGCCAATGTCATGCGCGTCTTCCTTCTTGTACAGCAAGGCGGTGCTGCTGGTCCTCCACTGAGATGGAACCTTGCACTCCGACAGGTAACGTGTGTAGAGCCGCGCCAGGGTGTTGATGAGCGCTGGCGGGAGGTTCTTCAGGTGTTCGGGTCTGATCCTGTCGGGACCGGGTGTTGTACGTTTCTTCACCGACGAGATGGCGTGTCGGATCTCGGAAAGGAGAACAGGGGAGACAAAGTATCCATTCCAAGGAAGATGGCATGGGGCACGTGGAGGTGGCTATCGAAGAGATCGGAGAAGAAGTCGCGGATGACTTTCTCCATGGTCCTTCTGGAAGAAGTGACGGTTCCGTCAAAACGTCGGAGAGAGGTCATCCTGGTCTTGATGTTGGTGAAGTTCCGGCGGGCATTGCGGATGCTCAAACCTGCCTCTGCAGCTTCATCCAACACTTCCGCCCTTCTCTCCTTAAGATCTTCCTTTATCGCCGCTCTGCATAGCTTCGCAAGCTCGAACGTCAGATGGTAGTTACCTGACGCTTGTGCGGCTTGAGAGTTTCTGGAGACAGACGTCGCTTGGTGGTCTTCAAGCTCTTGGCTCCCTTAGCACTATCGCGGAGATCGTGCACGAAGCGGTCGTATTCCTCGTCGATGTTGTCCATGACGGCATCTTCCCAAAGGCCGGCAAGAGATGTGTAGAGGTCCCAGTTGATGGTCGTTCTGGGAGTCCTCTTCTTGAACTTCGTGGCCTTCTCTCCTTGACGCGAAAAGCGGAACCTCGCGTGAAGGACGCGGTGGTCCGATCCCGTGAAGAACTTGGGGACAACGGAGACGTTGGTCAGGCAATACTTGCGGTTGAGGATGGCGTGGTCGATCTCATTGTGGAACTGGCCACCGGGGGATTCCCAGGTCCATCGTAGAGAGGGAGGTTCTGAACTGTGGGTTTCCATGGATGGTGTTGGTCGACATGATAAACTCAAACAGCCTTTCACCTTGCTCGTTCCATTCCAAACCGGTTCCGATGTGATGTTCTTACGGCGACCTTTTTCACGTAGGAGTCGCCCACGGTCACCCCTCTGAGCCACATCGCTTTTGTCGCAGACGTCTGATTCGGGTTGTCAGACTCGTACGAATCGATGTTCATGGCCAAGTGCGTGTTGACGAGGACACCAACGCCGCCTACTCCCCTGCTGTAGCATATTCCGAGGAACAGTTCTTCTCCGGAGTCGTAGGCGGCGTGTAGGGGGTGGTGTCTTCTCGTCTCGGTCAGTCCGATGAGGTCGTACTTGATCTTCCTGGCTTGCATCATCAGGTCCTCGACGGATGCTTCCGACGCAAGCGTGCGGGCGTTGTAAGTACAGATCGTCATCCTAGTCCTTCTCAGTTTGCGCAGCCTGGTTAGGCCCTGAGATTTTAGCAGCCTCTCCGTACTCGTCCTTCCCATCGCTGCAGAAATGGGGGCTCTTTCGGGGTCAGGGGAATGAGGCCATTTAGTGCTGCTGTGTTTGACTGGAATACAACACGGGTAGCTAGTCAGGCTCTGTCGTGCGGGCGAAGAACTCCGGGCAGCCAGCCAGACTGCCCGAAGTTCTTCGCCCGCACGACAGAGCCTGACTAGCTACCCGTGTTGTATTCCAGTCAAACACAGCAGCACTAAAGGGCCTCATTCCCCTGACCCTGAAAGAGCACCCATTTCTGCAGCGATGGGAAGGACGAGTACGGAGAGGCTGCTAAAATCTCAAGGCCTAACCAGGCTGCGCAAATTGAGAAGGACTAGGATGACGATCTGTACTTACAACGCCCGCACGTTTGCATCGGAAGCATCCGTCGAGGACCTGATGATGCAAGCCAGAAAGATCAAGTACGACGTCATCGGACTGACCGAGACGAGAAGACACCACCCCCTACACGCCGCCTACGACTCCGGAGAAGAACTATTCCTCGGAACATGCGACAGCAGGGGAGTGGGCGGCGTTGGTGTTCTCGTCAACACGCACTTGGCCATGAACATCGATTCGTACGAGTCTCTGACCAAGTCGAATCGGACGTCTGGGACTGAAGCGATGTTCTGCCGTGCCAGCTTTGACTGTGTTCGTCGCATATGCCCCAACATCCGACTACGACGACGAAGAGGTCGAAGCCTTCTACGTGGAGATGGAGAAGTTCTATAAGGAAGATCACACCTTCTACAAGGTGATCGTCGGCGACTTCAACGCCAAGATCGGACCGCGAAGGTCGCCGGAAGAACTTCACATCGGAACCCACGGTTTGGAGTGGAACGAGCAAGGTGAAAGGCTGTCTGAGTTTATCATGTCGACCAAGACCATCCATGGAAACTCGCAGTTCCAGAAGCCTCCCTCCCTACGATAGACCTGGGAATTCTCCCGGTGGCCAGTTCCACAACGAGATCGACCACATCATCTTCAACCGCAAGTATTGCCTGACCGACGTCTCCGTTGTCCCCAAGTTCTACACGGGATCGGACCACCGCCTCCTTCGCGCAAGGTTCCGCTTCTCGCGTCAAGGAGAGAAGGCCGCGAAGTTCAAGAAGAGGAGTCCCAGAACGACCATCAACTGGGACCTCTACACTTCTCTTGCCGGCCTTTGGGAAGATGCCGTCATGGACAACGTCGACGAGGAATACGACCGCTTCGTGCACCATCTCCACGATAGTGCTAAGGAAGCTGAGAGCTTGAAGACCACCAAGAGACGTTTGTCTCCGGAAACTCTCGAGCTGATACGCCAGCGTGGAGCAGTACGAGCGTCAGGCAACTAACAACTGACGTCCGAGCTTGCGAAGCTATGCAGAAAGGCGATAAAGGAGAATCTTAAGGAGAGAAGGGCGGAAGTGTTGGCTGAAGCTGCAGAGGCAGGGTTGAGCATACGCAATGCCCGCCGAGACTTCGCTAACTTCAAGACCAAGATGACCGCTCTCCGACGTCCCGACGTAACCGTCACCTCTTCCAGAAGGACCATGGAGAAGGTCATCCACGACTTCTACTCCGATCTCTTCGATAGCCACGTCCACCTGCCCCCATGTCATCTTCCGCAGGATGGATACGTCGTCCCCTCTGTTCTCCCTTCCGAGAATCCGACACGCCATCTCGTCGATGAAGAAACGTACAGCACCCGGTCCCGACAGGATCAGACCCGAACACCTGAAGAACCTCCCGCCAGCGCTCATCAACACCCTGGCGCGGCTCTACACACGTTACCTGTCGGAGTGCAAGGTTCCATCTCAGTGGAAGACCAGCAGGACCGTCTTGCTGTACAAGAAGGGAGACGTGCACGACATTGGCAACTATCGCCCGATCTGCCTGCTGTCCGTAGTCTACAAGCTGTTCACTCGAGTTATCCTATATAGGATCGGCCGAACGCTGGACGAAGGACAGCCATGCGAGCAAGCAGGATTTCGGAGAGGATTCAGCATGGTCGACCATTACGAAGCTCATCGAAGTGTCGCGAGAGTACAAGCTGCCGCTTTGCCTTACGTTCATCGACCTGAAGAAGGCATTCGACACTGTCGAAACTGAAGCGGTCATCGAAGCCCTGCTCACTCAGGGCGTTCCTACTCACTACATCAGAGTCCTTCGAGAGCTGTACAATGGATTCACGACCAAGATCTCACCATTCTACAACGACGTCGTCGTCGACGTGAAGAGAGGGGTTCGGCAAGGGGATACCATATCCCCGAGCCTTCAGCGCCACTCTCGAAAACGTCATGCGCGAACTAAAATGGGAAGGCATGGGAGTGAAGGTCGACGGCCGTACATCATCTTCGCTTCGCTGACGACATCGTGCTCATAACACCGAGCATCAGCCAGGCGGAGCGAATGCTGGCCGACTTCGATCGTGTATGTGGGAACGTTGGACTGCAGCTGAATCTTACGAAGACGATGTTCATGAGGAACGGATGGGTTTCTGATGCCCATTCTCGCTCAGCGGAACGAACATCTCCGAATGCTCCAGCTATGTGTATCTGGGTCGCGAAGTCAACATGGCCAACGACCTAGCGCCGGAGCTAAGCAGGAGGAAACGAGCGGCTTGGGGAGCTTTCAAGAGCGTCGAAGAAGTCGCGAAGAAGACGAAGAACGTCCGATTCCGTGCCCACCTATTCGACTCCACTGTTCTTCCTGCCCTAACATACGCCTCAGAGACCTGGGCTCTACGAAAGCAGGATGAACACGCGATCAGCGTCGCGCAGCGTGAAATCGAGAGGACGATGCTCGGAGTGACAGACTCACGCAAGTGAGAGAAGGCCTCCGGAGTTCCGAGCTTCGCCGACGTTCGAAGATCAGAGACGCTGTCGCGTGGGCCAAGTTGTCGAAAATTAGGTGGGCCGGCCACGTAATGCGCTTCGCAGACTTCGTGGACGAGAGCCATCACCGACTGGATTCCGCGGGATGTCAAAAGAACACCAGGACGCCCACCAGCGCGTTGGTCGGACTTCTTCGTTAAAGCCTGAACGACCGATATGACGGTCTTCGTGTCCCTCGAGCGAGGAGGATCCATAGGACCACCCTGACACGCGACAGAGACGAGTGGAGACGCTGCTGGCACCCGCTATATATATTTATAGTGGGCGGTGCTGGCACCCACTATATATATATATATATATATATATATATATATATATATATATATATATAATTTACATACCACGTTCGCCACTTCTTAACTGACCACTTTTTATTCTAAACTGGTTACTTTTGAATTTGACATCGCACACCTCAATAGTAAAATGAGCGTCACTAGAAGTTCACCCTTGCACAATGTCTTAAGAAAACATGACTACACTGTTTAAATAGGCTATCGACTAAATAGACGATTCTTATCACTCGATATATGACACAAAACCATGAGTCCTAATACCGCCCAACTTAAATATCACATGGGTGATGTGAAAGGTAGGTAAATAGATGCATGCGCAAATAGACCTCCAAGATGTGGGAAAGGACGTACATGTCCTTCCTGCAACCCTGAAGACGCAGTTGGTCCCGAGTCGTATCTATCCGGATTAAGGGTGTAAATTTAATGGTTAACGGTTTAACGAATTTAAGGAGTTACCGGCATTCTTCTTTAAAATCTGGCTTAATGAGTTAACGGAAATCTTCAGAAATTTAACGAAATTTTTAGCGGATTGCTTGCTTAATAAGTTGATCACTTCTCCTCTTCGCCTTCACTTGTATTGCAGGTCACACCCTCTCAATTAGGACTGCTCCTGTAAAACTATTGAAATCAGTAAGATTAAACAGAGACAATCTGCTCTAACATAGCCGTAAGAAGCTGTTCCTACTTCGCGACGGGAACTAAGGGTTTTCTGCATGTCTGCAGAAAACTCCCGCCAAAGAAAGAAAAAATTGAAGTCAGTTTTTTTCGGAGGGTTAGTCTACGGCATGATAAAAGAAGTTGCCCAAGAAAAGTTAGTAATGACGATAATGATTAAGTAGAGTACCGATGATAAAGTAAAGAGGCCTGATATCCAAGCGACAAATTTTCTGAGTACAGTGCTTATTACGTCTACAAAAGATGTCAAGGAAATTGAAGTATCAATTTGGCGGCTTTCTGTTCCTTGTTGTTGAAGATATATTCCGTCGTTGATGTACTGGAGTTCACCAGCAACTTCGAAAGATGTCGATTATTTTGAAAGTGCCTACATTATTGGTTTCGATATTACAATCATGTCCATATATAAGCCAGGCAATGAGTGAAATAAACGCTTACGAACCAACTTTCGTAAAATGGCGACCACGGCAACCACGGACCACCACTAATCCGAGCATCGTCTCCAGCATCGCCTCCAATTTGCCGATCTTCATTATCGCCGAGTTCAACATCTCCTTCACCACGTCGTAAGACAAGTACCCACCGCCCTTCACTCGGTGGAACAGAACCCCCTCGCCCTTTCGGTCGCGCACATCTCCATCGCCCTTCACTCGGGCTTACCTCCCTTACTGCTATGCTCGTCGTCAGCAAGAGGCCGTTCGTCGTCTCCGGAAATCATCAGGCCAATCATCTTTGGAGCCGCACCTACCCCATCCGTCACCAGCATCAACAAACCCATCTTCACGCCTCGAGCCGCAACACGAAGCTCAACGTCCCCGGAGCACCACCATCAAACACGTGTACCTCGCCCAGATCGCCCTCGTCTACGCTATCACCTGATCAGCATTCTCATCGTTCAAGAAGGAGTCAACAATCTTCTTCGCCTACAACATCTACGCGATCCCGATCACGCCACCACCACAATTCGAGAACATCAACACGCCATTCGGACATCACCTCTTCACATTCACGTCCATCTGCCTCGCGGACAACATCATCATCCTCGAAATTCATCTCACGAGACTCACGAGATCTATAATACATCCACGTACATCTACCAACTTCCCACTAAATACCACCTCGACAATGTTCAACAGTGGCAGTGTTCGACGCCAGATCGGACTCGTCAAGAAACGTATATTGCAACAGATCGAACTCACGCATCAACTAGTCTCCGACTACGAAGTTCACACCGAGCCGCCCGTATTCACTCAACTCAATGACGACGAGATTACAAGTTTCCGTCATGACCTGACCGACGCTCGACTTCAACTTCTTAGTCTCTACTCGAGGATTCAGCAACTGCACGACGACTGGTCCATTGCAAGGAAGGTCGACCCCAAGGGAGGAGGAAACCCACCACGACTACATTCAAAAGTATGGCGACTATTCAACTGCAGTTCAAGAAGCTGTCACAACTACGGACAACATTGACGTCATCCTCAACGCCATCGACAGCGAATTTGTTCACCGCCAGCTTCCACTGCCACAAGAGAAAGATCACTCATCCCACCCTGTACGCGATACGGATCATAGACTTCGTAAATCGTCAGTGCCCACTACTACCACTACTTATCAACGCAACGACGGCCAAACCACCGCAACCATGAACTTCGTCGATGCCTCGATTCTTAGCAGACTGGACCTTCCAACATTCGATGGCAACCTACTCGAGTATCCAGAATTCCACGCCAGATTTCACGCACTCATCGGCAGTAAGACACAGCTCGATGATACCACGAAATTTTCATTGCTGAAATCGTGCCTACGAGGACGCGCTCTTCAATCGATTCAAGGACTATCGCTGACGGCTCACAACTACCACATCGCACTGGACATCCTCAAGTCGCGTTACGACGACTACACAAGGTAAGGTAACCACTCAACACATACTCTTCAGTCAGCTAGCCAATCTACCGCCTTGCGACCCCGAAGGATGACATCTTCAGTCTCTTTACAATAAAATGTACTCACTTACGCGTCAATTCTGTTCCTACGAAGACGACTCGAAAAAAAATGCACTTGGTGCCATCTTGATGAACAAGCTTCCACGGCACGTTCGCAGCCGAATTTACGACAAAACAGGTAACACTCACAACCTTACCCCGAGTGAGTTGCTCGGTACTAACGGACATCGTGCATAAGGAAGCGACACTTCAAGAAATTGAATATCATTGCAAAAAACCCGGTCAACAGTCCGACGACGCGTACCTTGGAATCGCACAACATCCCAGAATGCGCAATTCAGGATCACCAAAGGCCACACCGCCTCGGTCAAGAGAAATCAACTCTACCAACGACAAAGAAAACAGGCCGAAGCCGAAGTCGGCAATGCTCGTTCTGCGACTCAACCCATCACAACTCCTTCCAATGCGACAAATTCGGCACACCTCAACTTCGACTTCAAGCTGTGAAAGACAGAAAACTATGTTTCAACTGCCTGTCAAGCACTCATCGTACCAAGGAATGTATCTCCAAGCGCAGCTGTCAACACTGCTCTCGACGACATCATACGTCCCTCTGCTTCAGGTCTACAAGAACTCAAGCTACTCCAAGCTCATTATCGACAACGTCACGAAGCCCAGCACGCAAGCTCAAGACCCAGGTACATTTCGCTGATGATTCCATTGAGCAGACCTCCGAGGTTAAACAGCCAACCAACACTGAACAACTCGCAGAGGTCACGGTTTCGCTTCAAAATACTTAAGGTACGCTCTCCAGATCAGTCTTAATGATGTGCACAGAGATAAGCGTCTTCAATCCAACAAATCCTTCAAATCAATCAAAGCACTCGCGTTCTTGAACAGTGGCTCCAGTAAAAGTTATATCACCAAGGAACTTGCCCAAAGCCTCGAACTCCCTGAAGGTGAAGAAGAAGAAGTTTCTATGCATACATTCGGTTCGCTATCTCCGCTTCAACTACCAACAACACAACACTCCATCGGAATCCATGCAAACGAAGGTATGCGGATTCTCAACGTCAAAGCTCTTCAGACGCTCATCAACAATGTCAAAACTGTTGACGTTGGCAACGGCGTAAACTTCCAATCGCTCGTAACAACTTCGAGAAAACCGTCGTTAGTAATTGGGGCAGATTACATCTGGGAGCTTCTTCTTCACGACAACTTCCACATCGAAACTTTACCCGGTGGATGTCACCTCATCCATTCTTCCATCGGTGACATAATCACAGGGACTCCACGGCTGCAGAGAAACTACTGTTACAACTCATTGACAGCCGAAAACGACGCACTGATCAAATCGTCCATCGCTTCTGGGACCTCGAAGCCAAAGGCATTATGGATCATCCACATAGCTCAGACGACGAAGACTGCGTAAGAAAATTCAACGAGACAATCTACTTCGATACCACAGAGCATAGGTACGTCGTACAACTTCCATTCAAAGGTAGAAAAGAAGAACTTCCCACGAACTACCAGTTGGCCTATGCACGACTCCTTCACAACGTCAAGAACCTAAAGCTGAAACCAGGGGCCGGATTCATCAAAGCTACTGCAGTAACTTTAATGGAGAATTGTAAGCGAAAGCTCAGATAATGCGGCCTGCCAAGCGATATGGTGAGCGATAAGCCGCGTTATCTGAGCTTTCAATTCTCCGTTAAAGTTACAAAGCAGTAACTTTGACGAATCCGGCCCCAGGACTCATCGAAAGGTACCACAACCTTATCAACGAGCAGCTAACAAATGGTATTATTGAAGAATTAAAAGAAGAAGAACACCCACGTCACTGTCACTACCTTCCTCATCGTGCCGTTTTCTCCGAGGTGAAGACTACAAAAAAATACGCTGCGTGTGTGATGGATCAGCTAAAACCAAAGGAAACCCCAGCTCGAATGACCTGCTCTACAGGGGGCCTGTATTACTCCATAATATCATGGGTATACTACTACGCGTACGATTGATGTCCATTCTCATATCAAGCGATATCGAGAAAGCGTTCCTGATGGTTGGACTCCACGAAGACAGCAGAGACTTCACGAGATTCCTCTGGCTACGGGATTCCTCAAAAGCCAACACAAGAGACAATATAGTAACATACCAGTTCAGACGTGTTCCGTTCGATCTGAACGTTTCACCGTTTTTGCTTGCAGGAACAATATACTATCACCTAACGACGTCAGATGATCCGCTGTCGAAACGGATTCTAAGAAATACTTACGTCGACAACATCTGCTACGGAGTAAAGTCAGAAACTGAGGCCAAGAATTTCTACAGAGAGTCCAAAAGCCTTTTCCACGATGCAGGTATGAATCTTCGACAATACTGCAGTAACTCTGCAGAAATCAACAACTTCTTCACAACATCCGAAAACTCGACAATCTCCAAGAACAACAAAATTCTGGGGGTATCATGGAACATCTCTGACGATACACTTTCGAAACAACTGCCGAAAGTCCACAACGAAGAGATACAATGGACGAAAAGGAAAATCCTGAAAATCATCGCAAGCAGCTACGACCCATTAGGTTGGTACTCTCCCGCATTGATTCCTAGCAAAATATTTCTTCAGTCGCTGTGGAGAGAACAAATGGAGTGGGATGATGTTCTACCAACAACTCTAGCAGAAAAATGGAACGCTATAACGTCCAAGTGGTCCACGGCTGATTACGTCCATCCCAGAAGAATCACTACAGGTATTCAGCCACCAGTTTTCGAAATTCATGTTTTCCCGGACGCATCGATAGCGGGATACTGTGCAGTCGCGCATGGTGTGGAAGTCTCCGGATCGCGCACCAGTTCGCTTTTGATGTCCAAAACACGGCTGGCCCCCTCAAGTCGAAGATGACAATCCCACACCTAGAACTATCCGCCCTCGCTTTAGGACCTCATCTTCTGAAGCACGTCTGCGACAACCTCAACATGCCAATCAGTAAGACGGTAATATGGTCGGATAGTAGTGTGGCTCTAACATGGATCAAGACAGGAAAATCACTCCCCATCTTCGTTCTCAATAGAGTCAAAACTCTGAAGGACAACGCTCCAAATGCAAGCCTACGATAT
Organism: Heligmosomoides polygyrus bakeri; assembly: GCA_947359475.1. Classification (NCBI taxonomy): domain Eukaryota; kingdom Metazoa; phylum Nematoda; class Chromadorea; order Rhabditida; family Heligmosomidae; genus Heligmosomoides; species Heligmosomoides polygyrus. The sequence continues at coordinate 78,731,724 of OX375866.1, forward strand.
GTCCGAAGAGAATCCCGCCGATGTCGGTAGTAGAGCAGTGGCCGCCGACGACTTGCAACACTTCCCGTTATGGTGGAAAGGCCCTACGTTTCTTCTGAACAGTGACGACCAATGGCCACTCGACGTAACATCAGACCCAATGCAGGGAACTTATCTTACTCAGGAACGCGAATATTCTCAAAGTTCCGAACAGAAGCTTTTGCCAATTTTCACGAACATTACTCGATTTAGCACCTGGAAAAAAACTACTGCGCACAATGTACTACGTCCTTCTCTTCATCGTGAAGAAATCAAAGAGGCATGCAATCGACTGGGACCTTTTTCATCGAACCTCTTCGACAAGTCTCAAATCATTTTGTTTCGTATCGCTCAAAGCCAAAATCCACCTTCGGCAGAACGACGCCAACTACAGCTATTTACTCACGACACCTTATGGAAGTCACAAGGACGTATCAATAATTCAGATCTACCACCGGATACAATCACTCCAATCTTCCTCCCGCGGCACAATCACATGACTTCCCTATTCATCCTTCACGTTCATCAGGAAAACAACCATTGCGGAGTGAACCAAACGTGCTCTACGCACGAACGTCTGGATACCAAAAGGACGAACAACGGTAGAGCATGTGATTCACAACCTATGCTTTTACTGTTAGCGGTATATCGCTGAACCGTTCTCATTACCGGAATTTCCTATGCATCCCGAGCGACGAGTGAAAAAACCCGCTTATCACTTCGAAAATATCGGCATGGATTACGCTGGTCCACTTCACTATAAAACCGATAACGATACATCTTCGAAATACTGGATTCTTCTCATCACATGCCTGAATACAAGAGCCATCTACATCGACATCATACTGAATATGTCATCACAAGCGCTATTTCAAGCTCTACGTCGATTCTTCGCAACCACAGCCTATCCTAAATGGGTGCTGTGCGACAACGCCAAACCATTCCAGGTCATCAACGAACCACAATATAGGACGATACAAGCAGAATCTCGCACATCAGATTCCTCGGACATCATCGACTTCTGCGCTCAACGGAAGATCGCATTCAAATTCATTACAAGTCTCAGCCCGTGGCAGGGAGGTCTGTATGAAAAAATGGTCCATATTTTCAAGATTTCTTTCAAACATGCTTTGCATTACCGCATACTCCAAATCGACGAACTTCGCACCTTAGCAAAGGAAACGGAAACAATAGTCAATGGTATACCACTCACCTACATCGCCGAGGATGACCGGACACTTCCTCTTCACCCTATTGACTTCATTCGCCCAGAATCAACACTTTCTCTGCCACGCATCAGCGAAAATGATACGGAATTTCATGCAACGACATCAACAAAGGAAGAGCTACTCGAACAATGGAAACACATCAATAACACTTTGAATTGTTTCTGGAGAAGATGGAAGAACGAGTACTTGACAAGCCTCCGCGAGCAATTCCGAATGAATCACCCTCGTCCACGATGCTTCCATGAATCAGCCCCTCGTGAGGGCGACCTTGTTCTCATCGAAGACAAAAACCTCGACAGAGGAGAATGGAAGATGGGTCAGCTTCTTTCATCATCTGATGAATTTCAACGATCAGTTCGTGTCAGGCTACCATCAAACAAGCTAATCACCAGACCCATCAACATGCTCTACAAACTCGAACTGGAAAATCCGCCCGATCAAGCCACGATCCACAGAGCAACCCGACACTAAACGAACGGCGAAAGACAATCACAAGGTTGAAATCACCAGCGACACTCTCACTCATAGCGACACTACTCTCAATCGTCACTGTTTCAGCCGTAGATACCAGTTGTCCGTCAGAACTCAATACCCCTAAAAAGATAATCTACGCAACCAACTGTGTCCACGAGGGTATTGCAATAGCTCAATACAAGAATGTCAACAGGAACAAAGATCGTCTCTGCTGGTTCCCCATCACGTGCCCGATTGGCTCTATTAGAGTTCCCATACCCTTCAAAGAAAATCAAGGAATCTGCGGACCAAGATGCTCGTGCCCGTCGTGATCCTATCTTCCGCAACACGTCTGCTCTTTCACTCCATCCAAAAAATGCGACAAAAAGAAAAGAGTCGACAATTTCCATCAGGTCCAACATTACGACGACACCCTCCTCGTTGTTCAAGAACTACACGCCCTCATTAAAGATTACGTGGATCCAGAAGACTTCATCTGCTTCGACACGAAAGGAATTCAACAAAAGGCAAGGTTCAATCAGAAATTTACGGGAACCCCATTTTTTGCAACAAGAACAACTGCGAAGATAATGCCGACCTCTTCTGCACCTTTGGAACACCAAGCGCCATATTCACGCCTCCAGACGGAACCGAATCGTTCCTGATAAAAGCGTGGGGAGTGACTATAAAAACGTACCATGGCCATCTGCATATTGAATCCACTCTCCGACAGAATCTCATCCAATGCACAAAAGGTGTAATCCAGTTTCTTATTACATCACCAACAACGGCGATCGAAGCCTGCATCGTCAACTACTGCCAGTTCATCACCAATCCTTCAAATTCAACGATCCCCTTTCCCGTTACAATAGTAGCCTTTCCCTACATCGTGGACGCCTCCACTTAGAATGACGGAAAGCTCACACACAAACAAGAACTAGAATGCACTGCCTTTCCCATATGCGAGCTCATCAACTGCTTCTTTGCCTTGAACTGATATACAACCCGCACTGCTGGTCGAAAACCCAACTTATCCTGACCGCGTCCGTCGTCATCGCACTGGCTCTTCTTGTGAGTCTCTTCCTCACCATAATACGACTACTGTCCATCATCACATGCTTCTTCGTCTTCATCTGCAGATACATCATCAAGAAGATATTCACCAAAGTAATCCGCACTCGGCAAGAACTCGCAGTATATACTGGACACAGAAGAAAACTGCTAATGGCAATTGTCATGGTTTCCCTACACGTGACCACTCTCTGCTCCGACATCGTCACACTCACGGCGCATGAGGAATCCTGCAACAGCAACAACGAACAAATATCGTGCACGTTCAATCAAGCAACGATACTGATATTGCAGCCGTTGAACCAAGAAGTTTGCTTACTCCTCAAAAGTTACAATAATCAATCCAAGGGCATGATTACACTTCGAATAAAAGGAATGCACTTTCAGTGCAAGCGGAAAGTCGGATTCTTCACGCGAGATCATCGGCTTCGCTCGGAATCACTCCACCGATGTCGATTCGCGAGGAGCTGCAGAATCGGAACCTGCGACAATACTAAACCAACCGATAAA
>OX375866.1:78735204-78788801 GCA_947359475.1 Heligmosomoides polygyrus bakeri
ATCGTCGACTTTCGATGACGTCATCTTCCGGACAGGCTCGGCGAAGAGCGCCCTCGTCCCCGAGGAAAACTGTGAAAAAATCAATTTTCCCGGAGTTCGCCGAGATTGATACCGTTCGATAGAGCTTAGCAGAACGGTGCCATCTGGTGCGTCAAAAACTTAAATTTGGGCGAGTAAGGGCGGAAGAAACTTCGCCGCTGCCCTCTGCATCTCCCCAACGGCAGCTGGGACTAATGCAGGTTAGGCAGATGAAGAGCTATGGACACTTCATCGTAAAGCAGCTTAACTGCGTTGATAGCCTACGCATTCGTAGGCTATTAGCTGATCGCGCGTCCCCACAGTGGTCGACTGAAATCGGAAAAAAAATCGTGTCACACAAGGTTTACCTGCATTTTCGCACCGCTGTAATTTATACAACCATAAGCTACGTTGCTATGTTTCAGCGCACTTCTTTAACATTCTACTGCTTACAAAATCCACAAGTCGTAGCCGGAAAAATTCAAATGTGACAGAGTTATTGCGCTCAGAACACGCCCGCGCGTGCAATTTAGCACAACAACGGTCTCTCCGTGCTCTTACTCGCCCAGATAACAGTTCTCGCGAATCATAAACACCGTTCAATTCAGCACGAAAAGCTCTATGAAACGGTATCAAACTCGACCCATTTCGGAAATATCGATTTTCGATAACGTCATTGTCCGTTTTCGATGAGAAACTGTCAAAAAAATCGATGTTTTCAAAATTGGTCGAAATTGATACCGTTCGATAGGGTTTTTCGAGCTGAACAGAATGGTACCCTTGCTGGGGCTCGAAAGCTCGAACATGGGCGAGTAAGGGCGGAAGAAGCTTCACCGCTGCCGTCCGCCGCTCTAAAATGGCAGATGGGGATAAGGCAGTTTAGGCAGCTGGAGAGTTAGGAGCAGATCTTCGTAAAGTGCCTTCGCTGTTTTGCTCGTCAACGAGTTTGCATGCCGTTAGCTCGCCTCTTGTACCCGCAGCGGTCGACCGAAATCTGAAAAAGTCGTGTCACACATGCCCAACCTGCATTTTCGCACCGCGGTAACCTTGCCAATTCGTAAGATAATTTGCTGTGCTTTTGCGCATTACTAGGCCATATTACTGCCTACAGAATCCGCACGTTCCACCCAGAAAGATTTGAAGCTGACAGAGTTATCGCGCTCCGAACAAGCCCGCGCGTGCAATTTAGCACAATAACGGTCGATGTTCTCCTCGCTCTTACTCGCCCATATTACAGTTCTGTCTGCTCTTAATAACGCCGTTCAATTCAGCATGAGAAACTCTATCGAGTGGTATCAAGCATGGCGCAATTTGAAGATATCGATTTTCGATGACGTCATCGTCCGCCTGCCGCGGGCCGCGGTCTCGAGCGGCCTCGTCCTCAATGGGAAACCGTCAAAAATTCGATGTTCCCGAAGTCGGTCGAAATTGATACCATTCGATAGCGCTTTTCATGGTGAACAGAGTGGTATCATTGCGAGTGTCGTAAACTCAATGTTGGCTGAGTAAGAGCGCAAGAAACTCTAACTGCTATCTTCTGCCGCTTCAAACTGGTAGCAGAAGCTAAGGCAGTTTGCGCAGCTGAGATGTTCTGAGCATGTAATCGCAAAGTACCCTTAACAGCCTGTTCGCCTACGCGTTTTGAGGCTGTTAGCTTGCCGCGTCTTCTCGCAGTGGTCCACCGAAATCGGAAAAAAATACGTCACACAAGCCTCACCTTCATATTCGCACCCCTGTAACATTGCCGCTTCTTAAGCTACCCTGCTCTACTTTAGCGTAGTACTAGGCCGTTTTACTTACTACAAGACCCAGGACTTCCAGCCGAAACGATTCGAATTTGACAGAGTTACTGCGCTCTGAAAACGCCCGCGCGTGCAATCTGCGAGCGGTTGCCCCACTCGATTGATAGGTTCCATTCTATATGCATTGCTCCCGGCGCACTCCTTAATCTCGCCGGACGGAGTACAGCAAATCCTGAGTAGGGCGGCTGCGAATTTCTGATAAAAACTCTCCAAAACGCCCACTCTACGAGGTGTCGCGCCCAGTCGATTGATAGGTTCGATCCTATATACATTGTGCACAGCGCACTCCAAAGTCTTGCCAGAACAGAGTACAGCAATTCTTGAAGAGGGCGGCTGAGAATTTCTCATAAAACTCTCTAAATGCTCACTCTACAAACTGTCCCCCCCCTCGATTGATAGGTTCGATCCTATATGGATTGTGCACGGCGCACTCTCAGAGGACTCCTGGCATGACAAAGCACATTACGCCATGCTTCAGATGCTCCGAGAACATGCAAGTCCTGGAATATAAGCTTCTCCAATAGCAAAAAGTCTGCTCCAGTCATTTTTGACCACCCACTGCGAAAATGCGGTGGTTTGTCGAAGTTGTATACATGATTGCGTAGATCTCGAAGAGAAGAATCAAACGGTGCCATCCGTTTCTCAAAACACCTCAAACTAGAGGAATTGTGGGCATGTAACGGTTTTCGACGCCTTGCGGCCGACAACTCGTCCGCGGCCGGCCTTCTCAATGGAGCGCAAGTTTTCAATTTTGGCCACTTTTGACCTTTCATATGAAATGTATATACCAAACGATAGAGCTCGATCTCCTGAGCTCAGATGTGCCCTTGGTTTTTCAATTGGATGACCTTAGGGTGAGTTATAGCAAAAAGACGCAAAAACCGCAAAAGTGCGGTTTTTTCGGCGTCTATTCAAAAGACGCGTCCGGTACTGTATAAGCCAGGCAATGAATGAAATAAACGCTTACGAACCAACTTTCGTTAAAAAAGGGAGCGATTTGCCTGGCCGTCCAATCGCTTCATGGCCCCGTAAGTACGAACAAGCCCTGGCGAGCTAATCAAGAATATGATATCCATTTTTGAAATTTCGGCCGATTACGGCAGTTTTGCACGTGTGAATGCGATCCCGTGGTAAACATCGAGGCTCTCTAGCTCCTTGGGTTTAAGGATTTTGCAAAAGTAGAACATCACCTCCTACTACATGAAGGGTGGAGATTCTCATAATGGTTTCGTTTTCGCAGCTCAGCCATACGCCTGAGAGACTTCCCTGGTCAGATAACGAGCTTACCAAGCGATATGGTAAACGATATGCCGCATTATCTGAGTTTTCCGCTGTGAATTCTCTGTTAAAGTTATGCAAGTCGTTCATGAATGTGACCCCAGAACTCGCGGAGCTCGACGTAGGGTGCCAGTTCTTGGGGTACCGCCAGACATTCCTCTTTCCGGTTGACCTGGGTATTCCTGGCCGTGATTCAGAGCGCCTCAAGGGCCTTGCGCGCCGATATATCCCTCCTTCGGGCAAAAATCAGCACAGACACCAGCAGCATCGCTCCCTCATGACATCGGACCCTGTGCTCTCTCCAAGGAGTTCGGACATTGCCTTTTCTAAGACCCAAAGGTCCAAATGCTCCTAAATCCTAATAAATAGGGGTCTGTCTGTTTCCCCCGCGTAGTCCTCACCATTCTCATTGCATGACACGTTGTAGATAACTCTAGAGGTCACGCAATCCACTTTGTCCTATCCTAATCGTATGCCAATATTTTCGACAGTGAAGAGATAAATGTAAGGTATACGAGCAATCCCGTCGGCTAACCTCACTTTTTTCAGCCTAGTCCATTATGGACTTCCATTCTTGTTCTATCACTGCACTCCTCTTTGTTCCTCTGTAGATTAGGTAGAAGAGTGCGGAAATATGAACGGTAAAAGAAATGCTGGTATCGGCATGATGAATATTACAGTCGTCGTTCAAAGCTGAAAGATGAGCACGTTTCAAAATACGTACAATACTGGAACGCATGCCTACCCTTTACTGTAGGTGTATAGACGACCGCTTTATATTGTATCCATTCAGACTGAGTTGGACACTTTTTTCGAACTGCTGAATCACCAGTCAGAACATATAAAGTTTACACGAGGATGACCTACAGAAAGTTGGCTTGCTTTCCTGAATGTCCAGCTCCACCTTACTCATGGAGCCATCAAAACCAGATAGTATCGCAAGCCCAGTAGCAAGAATAATCTCATTCACTACCGTTCTGCCCACCCCCTAGTACTAAAGCGAGCATTATCAGAAGCATGTTCCAAACCGCCAGCTCAGTCTCGTCTGATAGCGAACAAAGATCGTTGTCCGTGAAGATGATAATAAACATCGCAAGGAGCAACGGCTACTTAACGCAGCAATGGCGGAGCAGGCGCAGGGCGCAAACTAATGCGATTCGTCGCGAGAAAGAACACGGCAAGGTACCGTTCTGTGTGCACTTCATTTCAGACGATATGATCAGGGAAATTCGAAAGTGTGTGAGAGTGTATGCAATGTGTCACCAGTGTATTTGGTGAGGACTACATAGGGGAAACGGTCAGACCCCTATGTATCAGGATTAATGAGCATTTGGACGCCCTTAGAAAAGGCAATGTCCGAACTCCTTGGGGGAGCACAGGGTCCGATGTCATGAGGGCGCGATGCTGCTGTTATCTGTGTCGATTTCAGCTCGAGAGAGTGATATAATCGGCGTGCAAGACCCTTGAGGTGCTCTGGATCACGGCTAGGAATACTCAGGTTAACCGGAAGGAGGACTGTGTGGCGGTAACCCAAGAACTGGCATCCTTCGTTGAGCTCGGCGGGTTCTGTTCTATCCGGTCTGACCCCCAGGGTATCTAAGTCGGGTTGTCCCGCGGGGTATGCTCATTCATCCATGTTCAAATCCAGCTTCGTTTGACTGGTGGTCCTTCTCGGCATTCACCTATACGGTCAGTCGTTCCTTCATAACTGTAACGCTAGATCTTGTCGCTATCTCTCCTGAAGATTAGTACTCTGTAGGATGAAATGGTGTTTGGGGAGGACAGTTTCATCCCGATATACGGGTGAGTGCTGAAGGGTCGTCCCACGAGGTGTGGATGTTGCGTTCGATCAAACAGCGCCGGTGGTGTAACGGCGTAGAGCATTCCCACCCATTCCCAGAGGGAGGTGTTCCCAGAGGGAGGTGTTCGAGTGCCGCCTGGCGCTAGAAGTTTTGATGGCAACAAAACATCGTTGTAACAGCTTACATCCTCGGTATAAGACAATTGAGGCTTAAAGAAACTGATTTGAATCAGTTTCATAAGTGTTTTTCGACTTTTTCAGGCTCTGACGAAGGCGAGGTCGCCGAAACGTAAGCCGAGTTAAATAAATGTGGTAGCAACTTTGGCTGCCAGCTCAATAAGACAACATCGATCACACTGTTATTAAACTGGATACTTCTCCTTCGCGATTGCAGCTTTGCCACATCATCATTTTCAGTAGCGTTTGTCCCGCTTGGTGGCGGGGTCCGCTCTTCTGGTGTGGTGACGCCATTTCTCCCGATTAAATGCTTGATCGGGATGCACACCAGCTATCTTTAAGTCCAAGTGCAACGTGCCTAGCCAACGTTGCTTCGGGCGTCCTCTGGGCCGTTTTCCAGGGACTTCAAGATTCAGGCCAATCTTACAGACGGTGTCGTCGTTAGCGCGAAGGACGTGGTCATACCATCGTAGACGAGCTTTGCGCAGCTCGTCGGCTATCGGGACGACAACGAACCTCTGTCGTATGGTGTCATTGCGAACGCCGTCCAATCGCGTTACTCCGGCCGTCCACCTTAACATCTTCGTCTCCATTACACTGAGGCGGCTTTCAATTTCCTTCGTCACGGGCCAGCACTCAGCACCGTACGTCGCTACTGGGCGGACGACTGCTCTATAAACCTTCGACTTGAGGTACTCGGGTATTGTCTTATCGCAGAGAACCCCTGTCAACGACCGTCATTTGGACCAGGCTGCACTTACGCGCGCATTCACCTCCAACTTTAGGCTGCCATCGGGCGTAACTGTTGATCCGAGATACTTGAAAGATGTGACTCGAGAGAGCTCAGCACCATTGATCTTGATAGATCTGAGCTCATTCACATCCTTCGTCAAGTACTCCGTCTTTTTGACGTTTAGCTTGAGTCCGAACAATGCCAAGCGATCGCACCACGCCTGTGCCTGTCGCTCGAATTCGGCTTTTTCTTCACATCCAAGCATGACGTCATCGGCATACAGCAACGTCCAAGGAGCTGCTTTTTGGAGATCTCGTGTAATTGCATCCATGACGACCACGAAGAGCAGTGGGGATAGCGCAGACCACTGGTGCACTCCGACAGAGATCGGAAACTCCACCGAGGTACCCGCTGGTGCTCGTACTCGGCTTATTGGGCACGAGTAGAGGATGCGCACCCACTCAATAAGCTCTTCAGGGACGCCGTGTCGACGCAAAGCGTACCATATAACTTCTCGCGGGACGCGGTCGAAGGCGTACTCCAAGTCCAGGAAGGCAAAATGCACCGGTTTCTGTTTCTAGCGGTACTTCTCTAGCAGAAGACGAACGGCGTGTATGGCATCAACCGTCCCACAGCCGGCAACGAAACTACACTGATTATTGGAAAGCTGGACGACATCCCGTATACGTCTATCTACGATTCGCTCAAAGATTTTCATGGTGTGCGAAAGTAGGCGAATTGGACGGTAGCTAGCGCAGTCCGCAGGGCTGCCTTTCTTCTTCCAAATCGGGATAGTCGTGCTTTGCTGCCAGCTCTCAGGCACTTTCCTCTCAGCAACAACCTGATTGAAAAACTCTGTCATCCAGTCGGCAGGGCACCAACCCTTCGACTTCCACAGATCGGCCGGCAGGTCATCTGGACCAGTGGCTTTGCTTGACTTCATATTCCTCAGGGCTACTTCATTTTTGCTCACTGTGATCTTCTGAACGGGACCGTATACAGGTGAAGCAAAAGGAACGGTAGGATGTTCAAATTCTACATTAGAGATTTCCTCGAAGTAGTCGCGCCATCGCTTCATAGCCCTTTTACGATCCATCGGAAGATGGCCGTTCTCGTCGTTAATGCCAAAGCACTTCTCGATCTCGTCTGCTTGGCGACAGCGAGCTTTCGCAAGTCGGTAAAGATAACGCTCACCATCGCGCGTTTCCAGTTTTTCGCTGACTTCAACGTAGTATGCGGCTTTAGCAGCAGCCACTGCCTTCTTTGCCGCTTTCCTCGCTTCTCGATAATTCCGCCAGTTACAGACTGTTACGATAAATACGTGATACAGCCGTTTCTTTTCCCTGACCTTCTCTCTGACATGGTCAGTCCACAGCCTAGCCTGCTTGTCGACCCGACGCCGTCCAGGCTTCGTTGTGCCGAGTTCGAGGCGTGCAGCCGGGTTATCGCATCGGTAGCATCTTTCCAGGTTTCGTCGACAATTGTCACCGTCGGCAACCGAATGCGAGAGACAACAGCTGCTTCCTTCTCCTTCAATCGCCACCATTTAATTCTAGCCGTCCCGCACCGCTCGACACGTTTACACCTCGGAGCTGTGATCTTCAGCGAGCAGATCAGTGGACGGTGTTGCGTGGCAACCGTGTCATTTGGCACGGTCTTCGCGTCTGTGACAAGGCCTTGGTCGCGACGCCTAACAAGGACATAGCCAATCTGCGTTTTGGCGTTCCCGCTATAAAACGAGATGAGGTGGGAGTCACGCTTTCGAAATTTGGTGTTCACGATGGTGAGGTCATGTGTGTCTGCATATTCAAGTATACGCTCACCATCGGCGTTGCGTGACCCAAGCCAAAACAACCATGACAGCAGTAACTGTCTTTCGCTGCCCCGACGTGACCATTAAGGTCACCTGCCACAACAACCATATCTTCTGACGGCACTTCCGCTGTCTTCTCATCAAGCACGGACCAGAACTCGTCCTTGGTTTGCTCGGAGCAACCTGTCTGCGGAGCATACGCGGAAAAGAAATGACATCGCCGCTCTTCTACGGCGACAACAATCTTCATCAAGCGGTAATCGAAACGTTCTACGCTTGCAATCGCATCACGGAAACGCTCGGAGACGATCATACCGACACCACTGGTGGTCCTGGGCCTGCCGCACAGAACGGCCTTGAAGCCGCGGCCAATGTCCCTCGACTTGCAGCAGGACCACCTCGTCTCCTGCACCGCGCAGAAATCTATCTTTCTTCGCTCCAGTGCTTGTACCAACTCGCACGAGCGGCGTCAACGTACCCACATTCAACGTTGCTACGCGGGTCTTGCCTACGTTGCGGGACTTTCGGACTAGCCCAGTTGCCCCCCGATGCCGTCCTCGCATTAGGGACCCTCGCATACTTCTCACACTCGCCGGGCTTTGCGAGTGCGCGTCGGCTCCCGCGGACGCCGTAGCGTTATCTCGAAAACTCTGTACCGTCATCAACCATATGATGTGACACAGAATGTTCGTAGGCCGGCCTGTCACTAGGGCCTGACGCCTGCATTCGATTGTCCGTGATTGGCTCGGCTTGCAAAAGCAAGCAGTTTCCAGTGTCACCACGTGGAGGAACGGACATCGCCACCACAGCTTTGCCACCTACTATACAAATAACTCTTCGCAAATTCACTGTCATTTCTATTCCGCGGTCCTATTTAAATGTTATGGCTTCTCTCGAAGCGTCGCACCTTATCGAAGCAGATAGTGAAGATCGAATGCGTGATAGTGGCTGGCGCCTTCCATGCGTTGTCACAGATCAAAGGCTGCTCCTTTAAAATGGAGCAGTTTGCGCTGTCCATCGAACATTCTACTGTTGACATTGAACAGGGCACGAGAACTGACGCTGCATGGGAACTATAAAAAGCAGCACATATCTTTAAGACTTGTTCTTTTTATCATCTATAGCAACGTTTGCTCCAAAAATACTTTCAAGCTCAGCAGGCTGCACAAAATTTGTCTTCGTTCTTTCCGCTTGAAAAAAACGAATTATCTCAAGGATTATCCAAAAACATGATCAGAAGCTGCTTATGAGGAATGATAAAAAGCCTGGAATAGCTGTCTTATTAGACACATATCATATGACCATTTTATCTCTACTCTGACACGTTGCGGTTTTTTAATAGGATTGCATTATCTTGTTTACAACTGCTCCTGCACTCTCCTCTGCTATGCTTGCCTAGACATGTATGAGCACTTTCGAAGAACCAATTAGTGAAAGGACTGCCACAAGAAACCCGAAGAAGACTTGTAAGTCGAATCCAATGTGCTCCCAGAAACAGGCTTTGGCGACGAGCAGGCTGACGAAGATGCGCAATAGAGTCGCCTTACACTGGTTTAGATATTTTTAGCACTTGCGACAAAGCGAGTGAACTCTGATGGAGCTGTTTGATGTAGCGGCCTTCTGCATTTCTAAGAAAGAAGGCAGCAGTAAGCTCATCACGCAGTTCATCGAAGATTGATGTAGTGGTTTGATGTAGCAGTCTTCTGCCATTTCTATAAAGCAAACGTTCAACGGCCTACCGGCCGCGAAACGTCTGGTTGGGGGCTTCGCCCCAAACCCGTAGAATAGAATACCCCGACCGTCTTCCTGTCCTCTTTAGGCCTTCTCTCATTCATTAGGGTAAAAGACTGGTTTTGCTATATAGAATAGTATCGCGGAATACGGTAGGGCAAAATCTTCAAAACTACTCCTATGGGGCCTATCCGCCCTCTATTGCACGTACGCAATTCATTCTCCAAAGTACTCGTTCTACACATGGCGAGGATCAGATAGAGTCTTAATCCGAAGTGCTTAATCTTCGTAAACACAAATGAAATCATCTGCTATTGGTAGCTCGAAGCTTTCACAGATCGACGGGAATAGCACTACTCCGATTCTTTTACTCATTCCGGATACACACTGGATAACGTCTGTGACACATTTGCTGAGTCCCGACGCGTGCGACACGACGTCCACGACACGTCTTTTGCACCCTACACAGGTACCACGACGTCTGTAGCACGTCTTCTGACTCCACGTTGGACTACACTGAGAGAAAATACTGGTCCCTTCATTGATTCCTTTCACTGATCCCCTTCACTAGACCCCTTTAATGGTTCTATTACTGGACCCATTACTGAACTTCCTTAACTGGTGTTCCCTTTATTGGCTCCTTTGCTGGTGCCCCTTGACTGGTCCTTCACTGGCACCCCACTTATTGGTCCCCTTCACTGGACCTCCAACCCTCTTCTCCGCTCCCCATTACTGGTCCCACCTTTACTGGTTCCCCTTTATTGGTGAACACTTTACAGGTCCCCCACCTTCACTGGACCCCCCCCCCCTCCTTCACCGGTTCCACCCTCACTGGTCCCTCTTCAGTGGTTCCCCTTTAATTGTCAACCCTTTTCCGGTTCACCCTTCACTGGTCCCCCCCTCTTCTTCCCTACTACTGCTCTCACCTTCACCGGACCTCGATTTACTGATCCCATCTTCACTGGTTCCCCTATCCTTCACGGTCCCCATTACTGGATCCATCCTCACCGCCCCCTCTTCACTGGACCCTCTTTATTGGTCAACCCTTTGTCGGTCCCTCCTTACTGGACCACCATCCTTCATCGCTCCCCCACTACTGGTCCCACCTTCACTGGTAACACATCGTCTGAATCCGTACAGTCGACACCGGTGAAACCTCTTTTGAACCCAAGTACCTGATGAACGACGTCGGTGACATGTCTTCTCAAGCCGGACGTCCTTTGCGTGGCATCAGTTACACGTCTTCTTAACCCAGACACACATTACGCGACATCAGTGACACGTCGTCTGAATTCGAACACCTTTGCGCGACATCGGTGACATGTCTTCTGAGCCCAGACGCCTGTTGAACGAGGTCGGTCTCGCGTGACATCGGCGACACGCCATCTGACCAACTACACCCCCCCCCCCCATCCCACACTTTCCCCCAACACACTCCTCCAGCGCTCCTGTGCAAACAAACACACTTACACACAGACAAACGACCGATCCAGTAGTTTGTATTCTAAGAAAGGAGGCCGCAGTAAACTTACCACGTAGTGTAACGGATATTCTTTTCAAGAACACTTTGCTTGTTTTCTCAACAGCGATGAAGGAAACTCACGTGGACCGTAAGACCATTCTACAGGAAACCACCGAACTCCAGTTAAAATATGCATCATGGTGTATAACGATAAATGCCGCTGGCATCTCCGTTTCGCGGATGGGAGAGAAGGTTAGACTAACCATATGAAAGGAGATTCCTGTAATCTACTGCAGAATAGTAGCCGTGAACAATAACAGAGCGCTCTACCTGATTAGATTCCAAGGAACAATTTTCTTAATATCTGGAAAACGGAATACTCTAAAGAAAACTTTTGGAGGAGCGCGCCATATCTTGCATGCAATTACACAACATGATATCCATTCGTTGTCCTCCAATAGTTCTGTACTGCCATTCTGTAGAATACCGATAGCATCTCTCGGATACTGCAAATGATCGGGAGCATGCCTCAAACGCTCAAATTATGTGCAGCGATGAGATCCATAAGCGTGCCCTTATACCCCTCTAAATTCAATGTATTTTAATACCTCCTCGAACGCTAATATTATAGCTTGGCTCTCCGGGATTTTGGTAAACGAAAAGACTTGCTTCTAGCTAGCTTCGCTAAAATGTTTGTGAACTGTTGAGCAACTCAAAAAATACAGAGAGAGCGATTCCTAAGACTGCCATTAACAACCTTCATGTTCTCCAGTAAAATATTGGCATCCTCTTTTCATTGTTGATGCATCTCTGCTGATATAGATTTTAGGTAGACCAGTCTGTTGAGTGACCTAAGTTTTCGAGGCCACACGTGGAAATCAGAGATACCGTATACATATGTGAACGCAGAGTGTCGCCGCTATCGCCGATGTTTGTAGACCACTAACGAAGTGGACCATGGCACTGCTGTCATTCTCAAGAACAAGTATTTCACTGTCGGCCATTCTACAGCTCATAGTACGCAGGGAATGAAAGCAATTGATGAACAGAAGAACATCCTATGAAGACATCCATTTTGGCTTTTTAGTGCTCAAACGTTTTCCTGCCGCACTTTTCTAGTTTTCATCGATTTATGTTTGGATATAAGGTCTACATTCAGGTTAGTGAAACAGCCATCTTTTGAGCAGCATCCAATCTTTTTTCTACAATTTTCTGATAAACCGTCATTATCCCAAAGCGTATTGTCATTATTCCAAAGCGCCAATTGTTTCCTCTATGTTCTCGTTCTGTAAATAGTAGTTTTGTAAGAATTCACTTGCGGTCAGGAGTATTTCTTCTTTCTTCTGCGTCTCGCGTATCTTGTCGCTATTGGCGTGACACCAAACTTTTGCAGAATAGCATCGCTTCGAATGCGGTCCGTGTCAGTGACTCCAGTCGTCCGGTGCAGCATCTTTCCTCCATGACGCGCTTCAGCTTCTTTGGTCACAGAGCAACACTCAGCAAAGTACGTTACTACTGGCCAAACGCCTGCTGCAGGTCTCCGTCTTTAAGCGCTCTTGTATCTTCCTATCGCCGAGCACGCCAGTCAGACAGCACCACACGGACCAAACTGCACTCACACGTGAATACACTTTAACCATCAGACTTCCATGAGAAATTATTGCAGGTACTAAAATGGCGAAGTGTGTGGAAGTTCGGTGCTATTAACCTTGACGAACCTTTTCCAACCTTTTTTGTAAGTCTTTATTCTATTGTGGAAAAATGTTCAGCTCCTTCAGCGACTCCAACCCGCAGTTCCATGCAAAAGATCATTAGAAGGGAAGAGTCACAAGAGTCTGGAGGGATTGTGCAGGTTCGGCATTCACCCAACTACGTCACATGTGGCCAGTGAGGAAATGCGTCTGCTAGCCTCTCTGGATTTATTTATTTATTACTGCACCAAAAGTGCGACTATTAGAAACAACAACAAACATTGTTAGTTAACACAGTCCAGTCTAACTTTAAAACAATTAACCTTGACAAAATAGAGATTAGGAGCTTGGTAGTTTGGGTAGCACTATATACAAAGTGCGGAAAAAGTATTGACGTTCTATGCTTTGACCTTCAGTGACTTGATACTTTCGTGGATACCGAAGTGAAGATAAATCAGTACAACTATCTGTATTGATGTATTGAAGAAGCAACTGGTTCCTTGGCTTGAATCCCACCTCGAGAGTAAGCCGTATGTCTTCCAGCAAGATTAGACGCCTGTGCTGAGTGAGGATTGTTCAGGACTGGTGCCGCGCTAACTTGGAGGACTTCATTCCGGCTGAGGAATGACCTCAGTATAGACAAGATTTGAATCCTCTGGATTACTCTATATAGGAAGTTTCGAAGAACAAAGCTTGTGCTTCTTCCCACCAAAGTATGAAGTCAGTGAAGGATGATCTGATCAACGCATGGAACGAAAACGACGTGGATTACTTGCGGCGCACCATCGATGCCTTTCCTCGTCGTCTTCGCCCCTGCATTCGCAGCAAGGAAGCCCATATAAAATACAAGTGAGGCTATTCTGTTCGCTAGATCATTGTTGAGATTTTATATATAAAATTGTTAAATTTTATAATGTGTTGTCATTTTTAATGCTTACGTTTAGTGCGTCAATAGTTTATACGCACCCTGTATAGTTGCAACTAGATAAGAGAGCTTTCTTATGCAGCTGCCCAGCAGACCCGATGCAGACGACTGAACAAAAATAGCGTACTCCAAAAAAGAGTGATATAGTATAATACTACATTCAATTGTACATCTAATTGGATGTAAAAAAAACTATTGCTGTTGCTCTCGACCACTGTTGTAATTGTAGGAAGTTTTCCACTTCCACAGGCGATTCAATCCCACTTCCATATCCCAGTCCCAGGAATCGCCGGACGATAAATAACAAAACGGATAGGTCCGAATCCTCTCGAACCGGATAACGGTTAATGGCCGGTTAATCCGCTCATTCCTGCTCTTGATACATACA
The DNA here is from genome assembly GCA_947359475.1 of Heligmosomoides polygyrus bakeri. Lineage (NCBI taxonomy): Eukaryota > Metazoa > Nematoda > Chromadorea > Rhabditida > Heligmosomidae > Heligmosomoides > Heligmosomoides polygyrus. Next base: position 78,749,024 of record OX375866.1, read on the forward strand.
AGTTGTTCAATAGCTCACTATTTCCTTCTAAAGTCATTAAATATGAACAACTGCAAAGACATCGATGACAACTTCTGTGGATGAGAGTGCTAAGGAGTGAGCTCCTGCCACCGGTTGTGCTAGATTCGACCAAGCTTCTTAAATCTGGAAGTTTTGCCGGCACATTCCTAATCGGCAAGGCGATGGGGCATGCTTTATCAAGGATGATTGAAAAACCTACACGGACGAATCCGCCAAAATCTTCATTAAATTTTCCGAAAAGTTCCGCTAAGACATTAAGCCAGACTTTGGCAAAAATGCCCGTTTATTCATTGAAGCCGTAAATCGTTAACTGTTCAGTGCGCACCAATATTAAATTGTAGGAAAGCCAGCTGAGGTTGCTTCTGACTAAAGTGCACTTTGAAGGACGTTTTACAGTTGAATACCGGTAACGTTGGACTGATCTGAGGTTATGTCGAACGATCATTGCTGCGTTACCAATTTTACGTTTTTTATTTCTTTTTTCTCAAGAATGTGTGAAAGAGCATCAATACAGCATCAGAGAAGGTCTTATAGATTTCAACGCAAAAATTTTGTTTTATTGCGGATGAACAACACTACTCTTGACTCCAAAAGGGTTTCAAATTACAAGAGCATCTGCAGTTTTCAACAGACGCTCACTGAACGGCTATTTATGCCGTGTGGATCTGTGTCTCGACGTGATAACTCAGTAGTCAAGCTAGATATGCATTTAGATGCCTTGCAGTGGTGCGGCCCAACAAGAGCAATGAAGCCGAGGGCCAGATTCATCAACCGCTTACCGGCCGGTAACGGTATATCGGTTATCGCATGTGTATCTCAATGCCTCTCTACATCACTTACTATTACACATTAATACATAGGCCGATATGGTGAATCCGCCGTGAGAAAATACCGGCGGTATCGTTGATGAATCTGTCCCCAGCAGACCACGTTTACCAGGTTCACTCCTCCAAATAGGCAGCTCGCTTCAAAACCTATGCATATTCTTAATGAGTGATGCATATTCTTAATGAGTGATGCATATTCTTAATGAGTGAACACTCAGAAACCGGCAACTTCATAGCAAAAGTAAACCGAAACTACATCGCAAAGAAGAGACTGTTTAACGGAAACCATCCAACTAGTGGCATAAAGATATACAAAAAGTGCTTCATTTTCCGCGACGTTACTAGGTGACTGAATACCAATGTTGTTTCGATGACGCTTTTAGTAAGCATCCTATCTCAAGATCATGAAATTTACCACCTAACCTCCTTTTTAAGCGACTGTCATCCAACTTCCATATTTCGAATACATAGGTGGTGACCTGTGGTGTTCTTTTGAAGATTTGTTCTTTTGAAGACAGAGTACAGTTTGTTTCCTTACAGGGCAGTTCTGTAAGGTCCTGTAATACGGCATGGCTACGAAACGGACGAAGCCAAACTCGAGTTCAACCTTCGGCGCGTGTCTTGACTGCGCTCTCTTCCTCTGTCTCTTCGTCTGCTAGAGAGGAAGTCACGTTGGTGAGTGTGAAGAGCGTTTTCGCAGCTGCCAAACAGATCACGTTCGCTGGCGCCATTATGGTCATGCGATCCCGATGTCGAGCACTGTGCACGAACGAATTCGTTATCAAGTGTGGAATCCAGCAAGAAGTTAGGATGTCTCCTGATTTACGGCTGCGTCTAGGAAAACAAAACCGCAGTGATGTTTGTACTAGATAACGTGGTTGTAAATAAAGTGGTTGAGGTGTTCCAGCTTCTCATTAACCGGCACCAATATGGCCAGACTTCCACTCATACTCTTGGCTTTGTCTACTGCTGTCTTCTCATCGCCAGCGCTTGAGGCATGTACAACTTTGACGAATTCTTTACTTCTTTCACGAGACAAGGGTCCTTCAGACATTCAGCGCAAAAGCAAAATGTGACGCGTGCAAAGCGGTCCTTGGTGAGGTGAATGGACAGCTACCCGTACTTACAGAGGGAACCGAGACGCTCCTTCGAGATGCCATCAAGGTTGGTTGGATGCCCTTTGTAAAACCAAGGAAACACTTAAAGCTGTATATCAGCTAAGCAGACGTTGTCGTGAAAACCCTTGTTTTCACATTATGTATCGCACAGTTCCCGATCGCTCAGTTTTCAGAAAGTATGCGAGCGGTACATTCACGTGAACATCTTGGAGCAGATCTGCGTCGTCTTCGAGGAGAACGTCATCCGCGACCTCTTCGCCTGGATCAAAAAGTGGGAATCCGGTCTGCAACCTGAAAGAGAATGTCAGTACATACATCTATGCCCACGTCCGGTCGGATTCCTGCTTGAGCCACCGCCGAAGCAGCCCGTTCTCAAAAAGCCACCACCACCAGTTGTCCCTGTGATTCCCGTGAAGCCTTGAATTAGCTGCCTGCTTCTAACTACATACAAGTTTGTTGTGGTGATCTAATCCCTTATCGCTCTAGCTTCATGGGTTTACTTTTCAATCCTCATTCAATCCGCTCACCAGCTGCAATTAACGCTAGATTGGTGTACAGGCTAGAATGAAAAGGTGAGCGTGCCCATTTTATCGTGGAAACGGTAATTATTTTAGGGTTTCTGTCATTGCATCAATTCCGAGTGTCCATAAATGTACATGTATGATTGTTGGTACCGAGGTTTTCACAACCTAGCCAAAAAGGAAACACAAGTTGAAGCCTAAAACGACAGAATGTACTGCAAGTTACATTGCCAGATAGCGAAAGCTGTTCTTTCATAAGTTGTGATTTGCTCAGGGTTAGTCTAGGTGGCGGTCAAGTCCTTGATCCTCTTAGGAATAAATTATGCGCACACATTCTACTACTTTCTTTTAACAGCTTCATGTCTAGTTTTATGCTTATGTTCACAATGGAAATCAATTACTACCCCACAAAGCACTAAAACACACATAGCTGTGTCTTCACATCCAATAAACCGTCGAAACACCGCTCTATGGAATTACGTCCACCTCAGCTCATGTACAGCTCAAGGTTTAGGTTGCTGTCAGAAAACCAGAAGTTTAGGTGGCACAAATGCTATAAAGCGCTTGAGTAGCTAAGCATTTTATGAGGAAGCTTTTCTCGGTAACCTTCTATTCGAACAAACCTACGGCTATGTTTATGTCACACCAATGCATCGAAAAATAGTTCGTTGAGCAGACTCCACGTCGCAGACACCCTCTTTGGATTTTACGCCATTTTCCTTCCTGAAGAATCCATCTTGTGAAGCATGACATCTGCGCTTCAACCGCAACGGCTACTTAAATAGCGAAACCACAGAAACGAAAACAAAGAAGTGCTGTAGTGAGCCATCGGGGCTATGTAGAAACCAAATCGTGTAAAACTCCTTCTATATCGCCACTCAGCTCCTTTTATTTCGAGGCTTCTCTCAATGTATTTATTAGGTTGCCCATAAGTCCCCGTCGTTTTTTCCAACGATTCATTGCGGATTTAGCCGGCGGTCTCTTGCATAGCGCTATACAGCTTTCGAAAGAAAATGATTTGCTCTGTCAGGACATGTATTGCGTTTCTTTTTCATCCTTAATTATGTCAATTTTTAGGTCTTAAAGTGAAAAGTGAAAAGTGGCCGTCTTAGATTTGGAATTTTTTGCCCAGCTTTTCATAGCACTTGGACAATGAATCGTTGGAAAAAACGACGGGGACTTATGGGCAACCTACAAGAATACGTGTTGCTCCTATTTGCTTACTTGTCCTTTATTGATTTTTAGCCAGTCAAATTGGGACGTCTGAAGGAGAATATTTATTTTTACCGACAGCTCCTGCTTTGTGGTAGGATTTTTTTCTCGGTGTTATATGTCGGTCGAAAGAGAATGTCTTGCTCTATAAGAATTTGTGTCGCATTTATGATCATGTTGGCGGCGATGTCCGTTTATCCACGTGGTGCCCCTGGAAGCTGCTCCTTCTGGGAGCTAAGCTAATCGCGGACACTCGATTGCAGGCAACAGGCCCTTGTGACAGGCCGGCCTACGAAGACGCATATCACATCATATGGTTGATGACGCTTAAGAGATTTCGAGATAGTGCTACGGCGTCCGCGGAAGGCGACGCGCGAGCCAATTCGCCTTCTTTCGCACACCATGAAAATCTTTGAGCGAATTGTCGAAGGACGTATCCGGGATGTCGGAGCTTTCTACGAATCAGTGTGGTTTGGTCTCTGGCTGTGGCACCGTTGATGCCGTTCACGCCGTACGTCTTCTGCTAGAGAAGCACCGCGAGAAACAGAAACCGGTGCCTTTTGCCTTCCTGGGCTTGGAGAAGGCCTTCGACCGCGTCCCGCGAGAAGTTATATGGTACGCTTTGCGTCGACACGGCGTCCCTGAAGAGCTTATTGAGTGGGTGTGCATCCTCTACTCGTGCCCAATAAGCCGAGTACGAGCACCAGCGGGCACTACGATGGAATTTCCCATCTCTGTAGGGGTGCACCAGGGATCTGCGCTATCTCCACTGCTCTCCGTGGTCGTGATGGATGCGATCCCACGAGATCTCCAGGTGGCGGCAGCTTGGACGCTGCTCTATGCTGACGACGTCATGCTTGCATGTGAACATAAAACCGAACTCGAGCGACAGGCACAGGCGTGGTGCGATCGCTTGGCATTGTTCGTAGTCAAGCCAAACGTCAAAAAGACAGAGTACTTGACGACGGATGTGGTTGAGCATGGATCTATTAGGATTAATGGCACTGAGCTCTCACGAGTTATATCTTTCAAGTATTTCGGGACAACGATCACGTCCAACGGCAGCCTAGAGTTGGAATTGAACGCACGTGTGAGTGCAGCCTGGTAAAAATGGCGCTCGTTGACTGGGTGCTTTGCGACAGGACAATACCTGAGCACCTCAAATCGAAGGTGTTTAGGACAGTCGTCCGCCCAGTAGCGACGTACGGTGCTGAGTGTTGGCCGGTGACGAAGAAAATTGAAAGCGGCCTCAGTGTAATGGAGACGAAGATGCTATGTGGACGGCTGGGGTTACGCGTTTGGAGCGCGTTCGCAACGACGCCATACGACAGAGGTTCGGTTAGCTCCGATAGCCGAAAAGCCGCGAGAATTTCGATGCTACGGCCACGTCCTTCGCGCTAATGATGACACCATCCTGAAGATAGACCTGAACCTTGACGTCCCTGTAATTCGGCCCAGGGGACGCCCGAAGCAACGTTGGCTACATACGTTTGGACTTAAAGGCGGCACCATGATCAAGCATTTGATGGGGAGAATTGGCCTCACCACACCAGAAGAGCGGAACCCGCCACCAAGCGGGACAGAGGCTAATGAAAATGATGATGATGATGTTTATTGCCTCATGCCGATTTCTGTCGAATATCAATAAAATTCCAAAAAGAGAAAAATCATCTTCACCAAGAACTCCTCCTCCTTGTTCAGTTGTTGATATTCGACAGAAATCAGCATAAGCCAATAAACGCGACACAAATTTTTACTGACCAAGACATCCTCTTCCAAACGACATATAACACCAAGCAAAAAAGTCCACCCCAGAGCAGCAGCTGTCGGTAAAAATTCGGACGGAAAAGTCGGACGTCCTAATTTGATCACCTAAAAATCAATAAATGACAAATGGGCAAATAGGACCAACACGTATTCTTGTAGTACAGAACATTGTTTTTCCAAATGCTGTAAAAAAAAACTGCGCGAAGACTTTCTACTTACCTACAGAACATGCTTGATCACAAAAACTGTCTGTTGACTTACGCTAGGCTCAGCGAAGATTGGACGGAGTACTATAGATTTTTCAAAAGATTCAATGACAAGGTGTTAAAGTTTAATAGATCTATTGAGAAGAAGGTGTGGAGTCGGGCGACAAATGACTCTTCTTCAAGTTCATGAAATCCAAATTAAAAGACACTGCCTTCTGGTCTGAAAGTAGATGGCAAGCTGTTACTCGAGAATCATAACAAGTCGAATGCCTTGGCATCTCAATTCTGCAAGGTGTTCATTACGGACAACGGAACTAAGCCTGAGCCCTCCTCAAAATTTGGTCCAAAATGCATACATTTCCCTTTTTTGACGCAGTCAAAGTTTACGAAGTTCTGCAAAAGTGGACCACATCCTATTCGTTTACACCAAACGATATTCCTTTTGTTTCCATCAAAAATGTTGCTCACTCTACTGCTTATCCACTTTCATACCTATACAACCAGTCCCTTTTGCTTTCAGAGGTGTCCAGACTATAGAAGCATTCTTACGTTACTCCAATACCAAAGGCTAAACCTTCGTCAGATCCTGCTAACTATAGACCAGTCAGTATTTCCTACTTTTCTGCAGGGTATTTGAGAAGCTTCTTAAGCCGCATATCTTGAATCATCTCGATACTAATGGTTTAGTACCCGATTCTAGCATGGCTTCACAAAAGGCATATCTGTTGCCAATAATATGCTAGAGACCTTAACGACTGGACACTTGCCCTTGATGGCAGAAAATGTAGTGATGTCATATATCTTGACTTTGCTAAGACATTTGATAGGGTCAGACAAGCAAAGCTTTTATATAAACTATAAAGGGTAGGTTTGCATGAGAAGGTCTTTAAATGGCTCGAACGTTCTCTTTCGGGTAGAACTTTTCAGGTGAGAGTTAACTCCTCGTTGTCTAGTGTGTATGAAATACCTAGCGGAATCCCACAGGGTGGAGTTTTATCACCTATACTTTTTAACATTTATGCAGCTGACATAAGTGAACTGCTCGTCAATTTCAAAGCTAAGTCTAAGCAATTCGCGGATGATCTCAAAATTTGTATGGAAATTGAGGGTCTCAGGATGCGCTTAAAATGCAAGAAGTAATTAACGGTCTGGTTAAGTGGTCCGAGGATTGGTAACTACCCCTGTCAGAGAGTAAAAACTTTCACATGAGAATAGGGCGGTCCTTTACACCCATAAACTATCATATCAACGGTTCATCAATAGCAACAGTCAATGAAACTAAGGTCCTGGGTTTCCGATACACTAATGCTTTAGACTTTCGCCCACACTACAAAGAGTTGTTCAAGTCTGCTTTTACTCGAACGTATCACATATTCAAAGCCCTCACAACGATGGATAGCAAGGTGCTCATCGCGGCTTACAAAACCTATATTCGTCCTATTTTGAAGTGCGGAACGGTTGTTTTTTCTCCTCACAAAAAGAATAATACTGCATTACTTGAAAAAATCCAGAACAACTTTACTAGGTAAACTCTAACAAGGCGTGGTGGCTTTCTTTACGGCAAGATTCTAAGTGTAGTTATCAGAAACAATTAGTTTGGACTGTCGAGCCTAGCATCTAGAAGAAAATGGTTTGATGTGTGTATGGTTCGAAAACTTGCTAAGGAGCAGTCCGAACTCAACATTTCAGGATTTTATACTCTGCGTCCCTCAATAACCAGAGGGGTCAATATAAATAGTACTTCTCTAAGCCAAACACCACGGTAAGAGCAAAGTTTTCACAGTTAGAGCAGGTTTCTCCTACCTACAACTTAGTAAGACTGCCTCCCTCCCAGAATCCAAATATTCTTTTAAACGCGTCGCAGAAAAACAAATTCTCTGTGCATAGGTATTTAGGAGCGACTTTTGTTTGTTGGTTTTGGTATTTGTTGTATTTCAGTTTTATCTCACTCCTGTCTTATACAGAGTATATCACTAAGCGAAGAAAACAACTGTGCAGCTGGCCGCTTTTTCACTTTTTCACTTTTCACTTTAGCGACCTAAAAATTGACAAAATTAAGGATGAAAAAATGCAATACCCCCTGTGATAGAACAAGTCATTCTCTTTCGAAGGCTTTATAGCGCTATGCAAGAGACCCGCCGGCGTTGAAAAATCAATCGTTGAAAAAAACGGCGGGACATAGGGTACAACCTAATATTTGGGAACATTCGAAAGCGGTCATATGGGGGCAGCCTCTGACGAGACCTAATATTTATCTATTTATTTACACTAGTACAAGTACAATCGTGCATAAACTGTATAAAAAATCACTAATCAAAAAAGTAAATACAATCTACACACATTATCTAGGTAAAAAGTATGTGATAGACGACGTCTAAGGGATCAGTAAACTATGGCTTCAGATGTGATTTCAGAAATTTTTTAAAAGCTTTTTTTAAAGAAATTTTTTAAATTCCCAGAATGATTCTGTCTTCTCCGAAGCTTCTCATATGAAGGGTAGGTTCTATGCAAGAAAAAGAAGCGCCTACAATTTTACTTCGCTTTTTCAGCATCGTACTTTATTGTACCACCACGAGTATTAGATCCTCTTAGCGTCACTAGGTCAGTGAGCCTAGTGACGCTATACTGCTTATACTGCTTTCATCGTTAGCAAATTTGTGAATGGGAAATAAGTCATTTCTCCTTCTTCTAAACTCTAGAGTGTCCAGCCCAAATTCACGACTCCTGATTTTACTTGACGGAATTTGGTCATATGCAAACTACAAGCTACGTAACATAGGCTTTCTGGTGAATCTGTTCTAAACTCGTTCTATAACATCGCTAGCCTTTCGTGTGTAAGAGTTAAAAACTGGCACTGGCGTACCATACTCCAGTATTGGCCTGACAAAAACCCTATACGCCTGGAGAAGAATGTAACTGTCACTTTAAGACAAGGCTTCAAATAGATTAAGCATGACTTTGATAGCTTTGTTGGTTACCGTTGCACAGTGGTCATCGAAGTTCACATTACTCGTAACTAGAAACCGAAGATCTTTTATTTCTCCAACTTCCCTAAGTGGTGTACCATTAACAGAGAAGTGAGGCATTTCTAGTACCAATGTGGAACACTCTAGGCATTTCTAGTACCAATGTGGAACACTCTAGGCTTTTCATCCTCATCCTCATTCAGAAGATCACTTCTGGACATTATTTATAGAATTCTGGAGGAATTCAATATCAGAATCACTTGCAAATGGTCGATATTTCTTCATGTCGTCTGCGAAAGCGCAGTATGTTACCCACTATCCTTCAGATGTTCGAGCAAGTCGTATTGTAGATATTAAACAGAATAGGGGACAGAACTCCTCCTTGAGGAACACCACAACTAACAGAGCTGGTACTGTAGAACGAGGAGTTCACATGAACAATGAATTTTCTATCAGTCAATAATGACTTTGCCCATGCAGTTATACGAGGGTGTATACCAACCAGCCCCATCTTATAGAGCAACTTCGTGTGTGATACTGTGTCGAAGGCTAAAATCGAAATATATGACATCGACTTTTCTTTTTCCATCCATGCATTTGGTGCAACAGTTCAGAGTGCAGCAGATTTTTCTTTTTCTTGCAAGGCGATATTAATGCGCGCTTTTCCAAATGATCAAATGTTGCTCGCATTAAAAAATTTCAAAAAGTTTCGCAAAAAACACTGACGGGTCTAAAATTTGTGTGCGCATCAAATGGCGGTTTTTCAGGTAAGGAAGTAATGAATGATTCAACCCATCTACAAGGTACCTCAACCCTCATGAAGCTTAAATTAAAGATGTTCTCGTGGACCGCTTATTATAGGAGCTACCCTTTTAATGGAGCTTAGTGGAATACCGTCAGGGATTAGACTTTCAGACTGTGACCATTTGAGAAGCAAGCTTTGAATCTCCCATTTATCGAACCAAACTGAGTCTTCCATTGCAGGGAATCTAGGTCTAAAGCACTCGTCCATAGTTACATCATCGGAAGTCTGAAGATATTCTGCAATGTTGTTGCTAACAGTTCGGCTTTATCGTCATCGCGATGGACTATCTGACCACTAGGAGAGCGTAAAGTTTGCACATGAATCTTCTCTTGCAGACGAGATTATCAACCTGTAGAACCCAGACTTGATATCAGATCTTACGGTTCACTTCTCAACAAATGCACTAAACTTTTTCAGCTTTTCTTCAAAACAATTGCCTGTACCGGCCCAGTCTTCAGGTTTATCCGTGCATTTGGCTGTGTGCTATGCTTCTTCCCTTTTTTAAAGGAGCCTTCCAAGATGAGGTGGAAGATTGTAATTTGCCGTTGTTATCTTTTTGATCGGAACAAACAGTTCAATAGAATGCTGCAATACATTAATCAAAATTTCATATTTCCCATCAACTGAATCAACATTACTGAGCGAACGCAACCAGCCAATGTCTCCTAAATATCTTGTTATAATATCGTAGTTAACCAATGTAACATCCCTTTTGGACATAAATAAAGGGGCACATGTTCTTAAATTACTGATCAGGGTCCTGTCACTAGACAAGACGAGAACAAGTATGTTAATCCCCAAGGTTCCGATGAGGACACTTGTGCATATTGAGGATGTGCACATGAGCTTGTCCGTTTGATTCTAGGCTTCCCAATCCACGTGATTTCCGGGATATTAAAATCGCCTACAAAAACGCACCACTGATTGCAGGCTAACAAATCATTTATAACCTTAGTTAACTGATTTGTAGTACAGGCTGGTGCTTTGTATACTATAATAAGGCGAATGACGGTCATTCCTATATGTAGATTGCAGCACAGCATCTCATAAGAATCTGCAACCGACTCTCTAAGTGACTCTTTAGTGAAGGCGAAAGCGATTTCAGTGCAAGTAAAGCAACGCCTCCACCCCTTTTAACATTACGATCGCAACGGAAAGTTGCACACTTCGGGCAACTCCCGGCCAATATTGGTGTTATGTCAACGTGCTCATGATGCCATGTTTCAGTCAGCATGACCAGTATTTTGTTTCATACAACTTGTCAAGCCATATCTATTTTTCACGATTGATCTGATATTAGATAGAGCGCAGGATGTGACTGAATCTAAATTCCTCTGATGCGTTAGACGTTTTCCGACGGGGATGAACAATTATGAAACTTTGCTGGATATAGAAGTGTTTGATCGTTACAATGGATTGCCAGTATGACTGCTGTTATGGTTCACAGACACAGCGTGATTATTATGAGTTCTGTCATGGACATGGAAGATGCATTTTCGGTTTTAAGGCGGACCCGTTTCATTTTGGTTAATGAAGGTCTTATGAAAATACCTCGCTCAAAGAAATACCTTAAGTGAGGAGCCCTTTTTATCGTCATGGAGGCAAAAAATAAAGTAGGAAGTACAACTTTTAGAAGTCTGGCTCGGTCTGGAATAAGACGTCCCATACGATAGATTGTTACAGTTCGACAATCGGCGGGCAAAAATCAAGAATGACTTTAACACAATTAGTATCATGCGCCGCTCTTCTTCTTCTACTCTACCTGAAGGAATTGATTCAGAAGGTACTCACACACCTATGATGATGAACAGATCGCTTTTGCTCTGTATCCGCGCAAGAAGGACTAATCGTAAGGATCACATTATTGGCATGGCGTTGTTAAACTGTTAGTGTATTGTTCTTGTTCTAGCCGTTAACCAAGATCGTTACGATCTTTTTTATTCGGCTTACGTTTCGGCGAGTTTCGCTTCTTCAGAGCCTGGAATAGCCAATAACATCTACAAGACTACCAGCCCAAACATCATTTCATACTGCAGGGTACTAGTCTTAACGAAAACAGGAACGTGATCCGACACCACAGTTTCCAGCGACTAACCTCAGAGGTGGATGCAGAAGCGGACCACCAACACCCGCAGATGGACCTAGACGTAATGAGCTTCGGCCCCGAGACAAACCGACTTAATCAGCCTGTGGATAAGAGAGATCTCTATCAACGCGCCAGCATGGCATCGAACCCTGTGTTCCCCCCAAGGAGTCTGGACCTTACCTTTTCTAAGACCATCCAGATGCTCTTTTATTCTGACACAGAGGGCTTGCTTTGAGCTGTTGAATCAGCAGTCCGAGCACATAAAGCTTGCACGCGAAAAACCTACAGAAAGTTGGCTTGCTTTCCTGAATGTCCAGGTCCACCTTGCTCACGGGAGTATCAAAACTCGGTGGTACCGAAAGCCAAGTAACAAAAACATCCTCATTCACTGCCAATCTGCTCAGCCTTCTACTACAAAGAAGAGCATCATTAAAAATATGTTTCGAACCGCCACATCAGTCTCGTCTGATTGTGAACAGAAACTGTTCTCGATGAATATGGCTCTTAATATTGCGAAAAGTAATGGATATCCAGGGGAGCACTGGCGTACGGCACGCAGGCTGCAGGCTGCAAGCCAGCCACGCTGTTCGTCAAGAGGAAGAACGTAGGAAAATACCCTTTTGCGTGCCTTTCATCTCACCAGGATACTATCTCAACGGTAGGTCGGAACGGCGCAAGTGTTGTATATGGGCAGAACCGCCTCTCTCTGGGTAGTAAGAAACTGCAGGTATCTCGACCCCAATACAACTCTGCGCAGAGTTAGGGGTGACGGAAGTCGCGGGTTGGCGCCCTGTTGATTCACGTGCCCCACAGCTGACGGGCGCGCGCGGGATGAGGGCTCGTATCGCGGCTAAGCGCAGTGCTCAGGTGGCGTAGTAGGGAAGAGCCCGGGCTCGTAAACGCGGGGTCGAGGGTTTGGATCCCGCAGACTGCGTTCGTTTTGCACTTTTGCAAAATCCATGTTTATCATATAGGTAATCCACCTAGGGGTATTATAGTGTGTTATAGAGATGTTTACATATAACATATTCTTCAAACTACAGATTAGCTAAAATGTTCACTTCTGTGTGTCACTTGTTTGAAGCCTATTTTGTGTGAAGCTATAGTTATGTAACGATAGATATTTTGTGGCACTAGTTAAAAGTTCTGACTCCACCGACAAGACTTCCATCAAAAAAAAATTCCGCTAAAACTTTGTCTAGGGGGGTTATTTGGGGTGCTGATCACGAATCTGACATCCGTTTTTCACGATCCGGTCGGAGACCACCCATACCGTTAACAAGGGTGGTCCAGGCAGGATCACCGATTTCGCTGAAACTTCGTCTAGGGGGGTTATTTGGGGCGCTGATCACGAATCTGACATTCGTTTTTCACGATTCTGTCTCTACCTGCCGTCATCGGCAGAAACTTTAAGAATGTAATCCTGTGCCTTCCTGTATCTATATTATTCAGGCGAATCGTAAAAAACGGATGTCAGATTCGTGATCAGCACCCCAAATAACCCCCCTAGACAAAGTTTCAGCGAAAAATTTTTTTTTGACCGAAGTCCTGTCGGTAGAGTCGGAACTTTTTACTAGTGCCACAAAATATCTATCGTTACATAACTATAGCTTCACCCGAAATCGGCTTAAAATAAGTGACACACAGAAGTGAACATTTTAGCTAATCTGTAGTTTGAAGCAACACACTATAATACCCCTAGGTGGATTACCTATATGATAAACATAGATTTTGCAAAAGTGCAAAACGAACGCAGTCCGCGGGATCCAAACCCCGGAGCCCGCGTTTACGAGCCCGGGCTCTTCCCTACTACGCCACCTGAGCACTGCGCTTAGCCGCGATACGAGCCCTCATCCCGCGCGCGCCTGTCAGCTGTGGAGCACGTGAATCAACAGGGCGCCAACCCGCGACTTCCGTCGCCCCTAACTCTGCGCAGAGTTGTATTGGGGTCGAGATACCTGCAGTTTGTTACTACCCAGAGAGAGGCGGTTCTGCCCATATACAACATTTGCGCCGTTCCGACCTACCGTTGAAATAGTATCCTGGTCAGACAAATCAAGTGCGGAGATACGCAGATGTGTTCGTAACGCTGATCTCCACGATATGGTGAGGGTTATTGACATCCCTCCTAGCACCTTAAAAATGCAAATGGTTCGAAATCGAATCTACGATACGATGTGTCTCACACCATCCTGCGTTGTGTGCCTTAACGGGAAAGAAGGTGACTGTATGACATCGGGTGTGGTCTATCAGATGTCATGTAATGAATGTAGGGAGAATTACATAGGGGAGACAGGAAGACCCCCCCTCTGTGTTAGAATAAAAGAGCATCTGGATGGCCTTAGAAAGGGTAAGGTCCAGACTCCTTGGGGGAACACAGGGTTCGATGCCATGCTGGCGCGTTGATAGAGATCTCTCTTATCCACAGGATGATTAAGTCGGTTTGTCTTGGGGCCAAAGCTCATTCACCCACGTCTACGTCCATCTACGGGTGTTGGTGGTCCGCTTCTGCATCCACCTCTGCGGATAGTCGCTGGAAACTGTGGTGTCGGATCACGTTCCTGTTTTCGTCAAGACTAGTACCCTGTAGTATGAAATGATGTTTGGGCTGGTAGTCTTGTAGATGTTATCGGCTATTCCAGGCTCTGAAGAAGCGAAACTCGCCGAAACGTAAGCCGAATAAAGAAGATCGTAACAATCTTAGTTAACGGCTAGAACAAGAACAATACACTAACAGATCACATTATTACTCTGAGTGCCCTTCTGTGACAGACGTTTCTAAGAAGAAGATTGTTTGAGCAACTCGATCTGAGACTTTAGATGTTGAACTTCAGCTTCTAGTTCACGGTTCTTTAAAAGTACACTTTCGTTTTCCTCTAGTAGCTCCTTACTCTTCTTAATAACGGTATGGAGCTCTTCTTTCATATCAAAAACACAACCCATAGTAGCTTTCAAGTGAGGAGGAAATGAGCAGTCATTTATTATCAGATTGATAGCCCTGGCAAGCTCGTTGTTGTCGGTATTGGAAGTCGGCACATCTTTTTTATCTTCCTTCCCTTTCCGACTATTGCATTTATAGTTGTTTTTGTTTTCATATTATAAATACTAAACCTCTACACCGTGCGGTTGTGTTCTCTCGCTAGGCCTATGTATTCCCACATAAAGTTATGTGTTGGCATTGATGATTGCTGCTCGCAGATTGATCGGCCCAAAAGCGCGTTTATACATCTGAACGCCTATTTGAGCTTTCGGTGTTGCAGTATGGATTAAGTAAGCCTTCCGCAGTGTTCCAACGTTTGATGGAAGAGTGCTGTGAGAAAGGAAACACCAAGAGGTGCTCATGTAAAGATGACATTGTGGTTGCCACAGACCTCCGAGCAGCGCCATTCCGAAGTGTTAGATGAAGCCTTACACTCTTGAAGTGGCAAATTTAAAATTAAACGCTCAGGAATGTGTTTTTGTGGAAAAAATAAAAGCGTTTCGTGGCGAGGGTAAATGATGATCTCGTTAAAGTAAACAAGATGCAGCAGTATCCTAAATCAACAAATCTGGCAGAACTGAGGAGGTTCATAGATCTCTGAGGTTGCTATAGAACAATTGTTCCATCTCGCTAATATAAGGTTTCCATGGAAGGGGTAAGAAGAACAAGACGAGGCGTTTGTAAAATTAAAACAGGTCCTCGTGAATACAGCTGTCGTTGTCCAGCCGGATATGGATTACGCCGAAAGTGGCAATAGGGAATTGACGGGAACAATTTGAAAGCGCGGAGAAGCGGACAGTTTTTGGAGGCGTCAAACTTAAAAATAAAACAGCCCTGCATTTTGTGATGAGGGTTCGCTAGAAGCAGCCATCTCATTTTATGGTACTGATAACACTGTAGCGTGGGCAAAAATATTGCATTTATACGACTATATGAGAACAGATGATTGATGTCGTATCGTTGCCAGCTATAAAGAAACTTGAGTTTCTGTTGATAAGGACATCGGATGGAGAGGGAAGGGGCGATATGTAGAGAACATACAAGCAGGAGACTCGGAGATCAGCCGTCGGTCAAGAGGTGTGATCTGGACGGGAATTCAAGGATATAAGGACCGACTGCAAGGAACCAGTACGGCTAGACTAGGTAGACTAACGGGATCTATCCTAGTCCGGGGGGGGGGGGGGCACATAACGTAAAAAATAGGTAACAAAATGGATTGAGACAAACCGAGCGGTTCCTATAGAAAGAGTTGGGACCTAAAAGAAACCAAAAACGAACGAACAAAAAAAATCGCCGCGGTTTACAACTGTCTAAGCGGGCAAAGAGCGACGGAATAGAGGCATGCCGCTTGCTGACCCACGGCTGACATGTTATAACTAGGATCTTAAATGGTGAGGAGGGCGCATGAAGCCGCACGCCACGTGCTGACCTTCGCCCGACATGTTATGACCAGGATCTAACATGATGAGGAGGGCACACAACTTTGCCTGCTTACAACCGCAAAAAATTTAATTTTTTCGTTTTTTTTTTCTTTGTGACTTTTCTTGTTTAGGCCCCCCATGTTGTTCCGTAGAGGCTGCTCGGTAAGTCTCAAGTGGATTTGTTACATATAATACTTTTTACTTATGTGGCCCCCCGGACTAGGATAGATCCGACTAACGTTTTGGCTAAGCCTCCTTCCCTGCTACCTCTTCTTCCACGCCCCACCTTCATCGACCATTAAATTGTTTTTTTTTTCATCTACTGGTTTTGTTGTCGCTCCTGATTCAACTTTTTTGGTAATAAATCGTTGTTGAAAACGGTGTATTTACCCTTCACGTATCCGTGCACGATGAAATAAAAAAGGCTCTACGCGTTACAAATAAAAAATTTCCCATCTGAAAAAATGACGTATAGAAGAAAATTCCATCGCATAATATTTTAAAGTTTCATTAATGCAAGCTCTCTAAAACGATTTCGTCTATAATCAGAGCTTCAAGCTTGCATATCCGTTGTCCAAAAGACTATGTAAAAAAGGATATCCTACTATTTAACATATGAGATCACTACAGGGAGGGCTCGTTTTTACTGTGTAATAACAGGAGCTCGAAATTTTGCAAGGTACAATTTCACTTTCAAACGTTGTATCCCCTTAGGTGATTGTATTATTTATTTCCGTGACAACGCAGCCTCCATATATGCGATCTATGAAGTTTTAAAACCCATTTGCTTTCACGCATGCAAACACAACTAGATTTTTTTTTTGAAAATCTAATGACACGTTGAAACGTAGAAGAAAAGGCTATTGTCCCAGTTAAGAAACACTTTTAAATGTTCAAATCTAAGTCTACGTCTTTGAAAGTCTACGTCTGTCGTCTCTAAAACAGTTTTCTGGTCTCTGAAACTGTCTTTGATTTTGCCGTTCGGTTTACCAGTCTCAATCGATTGCTTGGTCAATATGCCACGTCTCAACCGATTGTTTGGTCACTATGTCAAAACACTAGGAAAAGTGAATCAACTAGTGTGGATCTAAAATCCTTTCGCAGGACGACATTGCTAAATTGTCCGTAAGTGGCATAATTAATGTTACGATTGAACGAAACAAGGATCCAGTCGTAGTTTGACTTATTGACGGATTGATGACAAAACTGTCCCAGGAGTTAGCTGAAGCAGTGAACGCACGAAACGTGGTCGAATTCTGGTGTCATCCGGGTTACCTGAATCAGCTCCTGATATGCCTCCCTCTGCTAAACAACAGGAATTGATAGGTGAGGTGAGCCAAATACTTGATGATCTAAGGGTCGAATGCAGACCAGTTCAGGACTACCGTATGGGTAGGCCCAACAATCGGCGTAAAACGTAAGTAAAATTTGTCTTACCCCCGCAGTTTCATTGGACCGTCACGTTCTCTATCGCATTTAAGTTGTTAGTTTCATTCCTGTTTCGCTAATGTTTCGCAAAAGAATAACTGGAGCTCGAAATTTTGCACAAGGCACAACTTCATTTTCACATGTTGTATCATCAGGTAGTTGTAGCGCTTTATTTCCGTGACAACACAGCCTCCGCATACGACCTGCGAAGTGCATCCATCGTTTGGAGTACCTGACCACAATACGCTAACTTTTGAAATTCAATCCTTTCCACATGAAATCCCGCAAGTACCCCTTGTGCTGGATAACAGACGCCTCTTCTTAGCTTTATTGAAGTGGTCCGGGAGAGGAAGTAATTGAGACACCCTCATCTTTCGTGTTTATATATTGCTTTTATGATACAAGAGTTTATATCAGAGCAGTTGCTCTGATTTGCTCATCATCCATGATACTCCCACGGCAAGAGGATGAGAAAGGCTCGATTTCATTTGTACAACAAACGGGAGAACAACAAACTTATTACAATCAACACGCAATATGATTTAATGTTAGATCGTCTTAGTCTTCTTGATGGTAATCATCGCGGAGTCTGACGATTGTTCTTGATGACGTTGCTGCTTGACCTTTGCACGCGTGATCATGTGATGGTTGTTTTTATTCTTCTTTTCACGATTTTCATTCTTAAACTGGCCTTCAGATGGAAGATTTTCTTCCATTTGGGTGCTCGAAAAGGCTTTGAATGTTGGAGCGCTGTCACTTATGATCAGCTTTGGACATCCATTGGTAGAGGTGAAACAACGAAGACTTTGAAGGAACGTTTTGATGTCCATAGCGGTATTTTCAGAGGAGTAGTTGGGCGTGTTGACGCGGACGGTTGAATGGGTCGGGAAGTCTGGGAGCTTGAATAGTCGTGTTTTTAGCCTCTTACAAAGGAAGCATAACTTGTTGATAACACGCTCCACCGTAGTCCTTCTTTTGGGAATCCATACGGACTTACGGAGCTCAATTAAAGTCTGTTCTGTTCCATACTAATGGTTTTTCTGGTGAATATGTTGTGCGAAGAAAGCAGTGGTGAAGCCTTCGCGAGATAGAAAATAGGGTTGATGGTTTCTTCCGGTAATGCTGAATTGGTTATCCTTGTACGCACATGATAAGGATTTGTCTGTTGACATGCGAACATTCCGAGTTGATTGCACAGATCGGGACTGGCTCGAATCTCGAGTTGGGCGAGGCGAAAAAGGATAACAGAGATGAGAATCAGCATGGCTCGGATACTATGTAGGTCGGGAAGAAGGTTTGTTCCTTTATGAAGTAGATTGTTGAAACTTGGAAGACCTTTTTTCTTCGCTGAGCCATCAAAGGCGTATCTGGCTCTTGCGTGTTTGTTCCACGATGGGCAAGATAATGTACTCGAGATGGAGATTCATCTTCGTTCTTGACTGGTCCTATAATACCCTTTTTCTGTTGATCTTCGAAAACTTCGTGATGCTTCTCCAAATTTGTGGGATTTCTTTGCAGCATCCTTACATTCGAAACTGAACTGAACAATCTAGAGAAGGCAAGATCTCGATTAGATGGTTGTTTCGAAGGAGTTGTCTTAAAAGGCAGTTTCGCGGAGGAGTATCGTTGCTCCCTTTCATCGTAGGTGATTGAGCTGATGAACTCCGCTAGGCACCTTTCATCGTCGTGTTCGTTAGGGTTGTCCACTATGCCGATGGATTTATTCGACCAAAATCTCCCGACGGGGTCCAAAAGTTGTGTGTGATCGGTTGGATTTGCAGCCGTGCTGGTTTCATAGAAAACAACCCTGTTTTCTTGTTCTTGGCGAAAGGATTTATCTGCTACGATTTGGCCGATCCGCGTGTTCAGGAGGCGATATCCGTTTGGCATCAGTGAAATGCTGAAATCGTCACTGTATACTAGGTCCCTGAAGTAATCTATGCCGATTAATAACCTGGGCCTGACGTGCTTCGTTGTGATGATGTTTTCTCGGTCCTGCTTCTTCGCGACAGAGGCGTATGTTACTTAGTTTGTAAGGTAGGATATCGCTTTGACGTGGAGAATATTGTCAAAGCCATCTACACAGTATATCCCGATGGCTTGCTCGGTGGCTAGAACTGATATTGGATCTTTGTTGGCGAATATGTGCATATTGATCTCCTGGTGGTTGATAGCTGATAAGTGAAGTTGCTCTGCGAGTTCATTTGTAATGTACGTTTGTGATGCGCCCGTATCGAGAAGAGCGGTTGTTCGAATTTCCTTGGTACGATCGGTGGGATTGAAAAGTTTTACCTCAGCACACATAAGAAAGGGTTTTCTGGCCGGGGGAATTCATCGATGGGGTTGAGAGAAGTGAACGCTTCCAATGTTGTACTTGTTTCGTTTGAAGAGTTGGCGGAGTGGTTTTGAGGGTTCACTTGAGGCATTTCTGGTCTTCCATAGTGCAGATCGTTTTGGTTGCAGTTAGATTCGTGGGTAGCTTGAGAATTTTTTGGGATTTGGAGTGGTGGGTTGCTTGGAAGGTCTCGCTGCTTGAGGCAAAGTGATGGCGTTTGGAGCAGATGGAACACGTCTTCTTTGAAAAACATTGCCAAGTTGCGTGGGTGTCGGAAAAAAGTTGTAGCATAGACGAGTTTTCTTGACGACTTCTATTCTGAAGGTGGGTGTTGGATAAATGGGACAGGAAAATGATGTGTGTCCATCTTGACTGCAGAAGGGGCAGTTGGTCGATCTTGTTGGGCGATTGATTTGTGCGGACCGGCGTTCTCGGGGAAAAGTATTTGAGTTGGAGGATGAGAGGAAGGTTTGCCTTTCATCGTAGATTTCTTTATGGAATTCCATTTCATGAAGCGTTGTCTCCTTTCTCACTATGTCAGTCAGCAGTTAAATGAGGGCAGATGGTGTGAGGTTGAATCGGTTCCCTGTTTTGTCGTATATCTGACATCGAATGTGACGTGGTAGTTTTTAAGCAGGATGGCTCCTAAACCGTATTCCTTGCTGTCGTCTTCATAGGAGCTAAATTGACGAATCAAAGCAAGCATCTGGTTATATAGTGATAGGAGCTGCTTTCCGGCTTGATCGCATGACGGTAGGTTCGCGAGTTTCGTGTAAAGAAGATGACGTGTTGTCACTATGTCGTCGAAATGTGTCTTGAGAATATCCACTGCGATTTGGTGGTTTTCTGAAGTAATTGGAACACCGTGAATTGATTGGAGGACTCGTCCTCTGAGTGTCGATTTTAGCAGTGAGGACTTGGAAGCGTTGTCGATGAACGGTTTGTCTCCTATGAGCGTTGAGAAGCGTTCCCAGAATTCTTGAAACTCCAAAAGCGATCCATCGAAACTTGGCAGGTCGATATTACTCAGCATCGAGGCGTCGACGAAGTTGTACATTTGATTTGGTAGTGCAATCAGGGTAGGTTGGAGGGGTGTCGGCGTGATAGAACTCTGTAGTCGACTGTCAAAGCTGGAGGGGTTGGCTATGGTAGCTGGAGCTTTCCTTACTGGCATGGATCCTGTAATGAAATGGTAACAAACGTACGGATGCTTGTCTTGATACGGAGCAGACGATTGCCGGTTCTTCTTCAGTGTCCGTGGTCGCCAATTTGTGTGCTGGATAACAGACGCCTCTTCTTAGCTTTATTGAAGTTGTTCGGGAGAGGAAGAAATTGAGCCACCCTCATCCTTCGTGTTTTATACCGCTTGTATACCTGAGTTTATATCAGAGCAGTTGTCTTGATTTGTTCATCATCCATGATGCCCCTACCAAATTATATTAACTATCCATATTAATTATTAACTATACTATCAACTATAACTTCGGGTGACTACCCATCGTTATCAGCCTATTTTAATTATGTTGACTGTGGAGTGTATCTCAAGCCTACAGTTCTGCGAATGATGATTACAAGAGATTTTGTGAGATTTTCAGGGTTGGCTTGTACAACTACGTGAGAGTTAAATTCAAAAAGATGAAAAAGTCGAATTACTCAATGCATGTTAAGAATCTCTGTCCCCAAAAAGATCAACTCTTCAAGCTATTTTCAACAAATACGCTGTCCCGGTTCGAGTTCAAAAAAGCTTGCTCCAAAATTGATCATCATTTGATGAGATTCCTGGAATGTAAACTGAAGAAGGTTACAATGAACTGGAACACAAGTAGGCTTTTCAGTTTGATAAGGAACAAGATTAGACCATTAGGTTTACCAGCACTTCGGCACGAAAACAGGAATAACTAATTAGCTCCTCCCCAAAAAGGAGAAGCGCTTGTCAGCTACATATGATGGCTTTCCTCAGATGGTTTTTCAGAAATGTGCAAACACTTTGCAGTGTCCATTAGCTATGATTTTTAACATCTCCTTAGCTGTAGGTAAAGCTCCGGAGATTTGGAAAGACTCCATAGTTACACCTATTCCCAAAAAGAGTGATGCACAGCTACTTTCTGACTTCAGACCCATCAGCATATGCCCTACTTCTGGAAAAGTTTTGGAAAAAATAGTGCCGGATAAGTTGAGTGACTGGTTTATAAAGCATCATATAAATCCAAAAGAGCAGCATGGCTTCACGTCGGAAGCTTCTACTGAAACACTGATTTGTAACTCTTTATATGACTGGCACATAGCACGGTGGAAAGTCGGTTAATATTATCTATTTAATCTCTCTAGAGCGTTTAATAGAGCACGTCACAGGCTGCTACTTCAAAAGCTTATAAGGTTTGGTATTTCCGACAAACTTTTGATATGGTTATCGTCCTATTTATATGTCTAGTTTGTTTGTTCCTCCTCCTTACCTCCAGTTTTATTTACGTTTCCTATGTTTTATCGAGTTTAATTACGTTATTACCCTTCATATATTGTGACTATAAGCGCATCGAAGGACGCATAAATGGAATGAATTGAATTGAACTCAACTGAATCTCCACCTTTAGGATAAGACTATGTGCCTTTAGAAAGCACATACCCAAACGTTATCTTATCTGGATTCTCTAGGTTCGAAAGTAGGTGAAGCCGCCGAACCAAGAACTTTCTCGGTGCACAGCTTCGCTAGGTCTTACTTCAACATGGCATCAAGTTATAAAAATGTTGAAAGGTACAGCGCTCATTTGTCTCAATTAAGATGATGAATAAAGCCGAATTTGAGCCGCCACATTCAAATTGAAATACCTCAGCTAACAGAAAGTTTAAGCTACATCGTCTGTTAGAAAACTGTGTTTCTTGCGCAAATGGATCTTATAGGGAGAGCCTCCGATTGCAAATGCGGTGAGAAAACCAAACGAAAACCAAAGTTAATCCAAAAAACATTTAATTTTTTCGGAACGCTCTTCTGTGGTCGAAAAAAGGCGCGTGGAAACATGAACGCGAAGTTCATCACGCCCTGCTGCCCCACGCCGAATGTGTTCGGTTGGCGCAGTGGACAGTGTTCTCACTTCACAGGAGTGTGGTCGTGAGTTCGATCCCCACCTATGCTGCCGTCTTTGCATTTTGTGATTTATCGTCAGTGAGACTCTTTGTCCGCTCCATTTCTAACACATTTTTGAACGAAAAATGGCAACAAATGTCGTTTACGTTCACCGAGCTCTTTGAAAGTGAAGAGGTGAGCATTTTTGATTTCCAGGTTAAAGAAGCGCCTGCTTGGATCTCCTTACAATTAAAAAACTTTAAAAAATAAATTTAAACTGCATCCTTTTCAACTCAGATTGCATTTCTGAACCTAACTAGTCACCTTCCAAAAAAGTGGACGTATATTTATTTATTTATTTATTTGCACTGTATAGTGCGCAATAATCAGCAATTGCGATCAAACTGGAAAAGACCTAAAAATGTCGCACATAACACTTTCCACTCAAAGGTGATTACAATGAGAAATAAAAAAAATTCAAAAAATAAAAATGTTTGGGAAGAAAACTGTCAGCTTGAGCTGAAAACATCACAGTAAATAAATAATGGACCATCTTTGATAAGTGCTAGCAGAAAAAACACAAAAATTTAGATGTACTGCCCTACACATCAGGTAACTTTTGCAGTTAACGGTTTATGATTTAAGATTTATGACAGCCTTTCCGTAATTTCGACTTACGAATTACGAAGTTTCGGATTTCATCTACGCACCTCCCTGATTGTCACTCCTTTCGCATGTGACATTTTCTCGTTTATGAGGCACATTGGAAAGAGATGCATGTGAGGAGAAAGCCGAACTCGAGCGCAGGCACAGACGACGTACGAACGCTTGGCATTGTTCGGACTCAAGCTAAACGTCAAAAAGACGGAATATTCGACCACGGATATAAATGAGCGCGGATCTATTAAGATCAACGGTACTGAGCCTTCACGAGTTACACCTTTAAGTTGGGGGTGAATGCGCGCATGAGTGCAACCTGGTCCAAATGGCGCCCGTTAATGGGCGTGCTCCGCGACAGGGGAATACCTAAGCACCTCATATCGAAGGTTCATAGAACAGTCGCCCTTCCAATAGCGTCCTATGGTGCTGAGCGCTGGCCCGTGACCAAGGAAATTGAACGCATTCTCAGTGTAATGGAGACCGAAGATGCTACGGTTGACGGCCGGAGTAACGCGTACAGGGGTTCGGTGTTGCCCCGACAGCCGACAAACTGCGCGAAGCTCTTTTATGGAACGACCACGTCCTTTGCTTTAACGACGACACCATCCACAGGATTCTGAACCTTGAGGTCCCTGGAAAGCGGCCCAGAGCGCCCGAAGCAACGTTGACTGGATACGTTGTATTTGCACTTAAAGATAGCTGGTGATCAAGTATTTGATCGAGAGAACCGGCGTCATAACATCAGAAGAGCGGACGCCGCCATCAAGCGGGACAGACGCTAATGAAAATGATGATTAGAAATTTGGACAGAATACTAAACCAACCTCGCAAGCCACGCAAGCTTCCTACACCGTAAGCACACCAAGTATTCACAACGATTTATTGTTCCAGGTAGAGAGTGGATTAATTATTGAATATATGGGATACCGTAGTCGGAACCAACTGCGTAAGGCGGAACTATCACACGATGAAGGCGAGACAGATGAATGGATGGATCTACAGAAACACCCCCAACAGTTTGTAACCCAGAGCTGAGCGCAGGTTTACCGCCTGCTTAAGTAAGCATTCTATGCTAACAGTATAGAACTCGTTCTAGAAGTTCAACAGGAGACGAGACGCGAGGTTGCAAGTGAAAAAATGTGTACGACGACCCCGCGAGACTGCTAAGCATTAATAAGAAATTATGATAAAATAAGCAAAATACGAATGTTTCGAGTGGAATCAAGGCTACATGGGACAGAACATAGGAAGCAAGGACTTCAGCTATTCCTCACAATTCTACGACAGTTGGGGCAGCGGCGAGTAACTGTCCACGGGATACAGCAGAGAAACACGAGCCCGAACGGAAAAGTGAATATCGTCAGAAGGATCAAGCACAGCAAACAGCACAGATCTGTCTCTTTCTGGAGAACTCCAACGTTCTGAAAACAACGATTTATAGCAGGAGTATTCTAACCGGACTAGAAAATTTTAGGGTTGGCGCTAGATAGTGCTACATGACACTTACACAGTGAGGGCAGACGGATCCAAATCCTACAGTGATTACGTGCGTGACAGTGGCCGGCGGTGCTTGAGCAGTACCTGATGAGATCGTAGTTAGAATAATGGACGGAACTTGCCCATAAAGAAGAACGACTCAATCGTTATCCGCCAAGCGTTGGCCAAATGGATATTGGCATTGAGTCTGTTCTCTTAAAATCGATGTTTTGACCGCACGAACCTGCAAACTGCAGGAGTACAACGCGCAAAGATCTCGCGTTTATAGCTGACTCGAGCCATAAAGTGCACTAACTACAAGTGAAGGATACTAGTTATGCGTGCATCACAAATCGTTATTCCTAGCTACTCGCTGA
This sequence comes from Heligmosomoides polygyrus bakeri, assembly GCA_947359475.1. NCBI lineage: Eukaryota > Metazoa > Nematoda > Chromadorea > Rhabditida > Heligmosomidae > Heligmosomoides > Heligmosomoides polygyrus. Next base: position 78,774,291 of record OX375866.1, read on the forward strand.
GAGACTAACCCACATAAAATTCTCATAATTCGTTCTTCTTCGCTTTCTTCAAATCAAAAAAAAAAAAACAGGAAAACGGCCCGGTATAATCCATCGATATCAGTAGGGTGCCAGGGCCTGCAGGTTCCGACGGTTTTATTCGCTTAACGAAAGATCACCATGAAGATTCGGTTCACTCCCAAGCGAGACCATGTAGGCACAATAAAAAAACTCTTTTACCACTACAAATGATCCAGCAATTTTGGAAACTATGTCGCCCTACTCAATGCGTACAAGTCCGCGTGCACCATGATGCACACGTTCACTATCTCCTGGAACCATGCGTATGATGGATCAAGCACAACCATTTGAGTTTTTACAGAAATAAGGCATCCTTTTGCGAGTTACACGCCATCATCCAGAACGAAATGCTAGCTGTTTTCAACTTTTTTTCCGACGAAGGTCTTTGGACATTCTTGAAATCATATGTGACAGCAATGACCGGTGCCAGACCAAAGCGTCCTTCGCCAACCGTGGTCACGTCTCGGTCAACGTACTGTTCGCACTAAAGCATTAGGTACCCCATGATGGAACCGCGTCTCACATCAGAAAAATCACCTTCTCATATCCCAACTCAGAAGCTGTCCCAGAAGTCGTGCACAGAGTGCCAAAAGCTAAACGAGGTGTTGAGGAAGTGATGAACCTTTCTCAGAAGTTAAGCGGTAGAAGTCAGGCATCGAGTGCCTGGCTCACCGCTTGCCTTAATCTTCATTGTTTCCTTTTCTGTTATTTTCATTCTCGAGACCCCAGCGCTAACGAACACTGGTTAGAAATTGGAATCGGAAGACTTTCTCTTAGTCGCCGGAGTCCTGCTGAAGAATCCAGCAAATGCGTCACAGTGTGTTTAACTAGAGTAATCTTAAACGAAAATGATCAATAAAATCTTACCAGGATGAGGGTGAGTGGGAGGCTTCGGCATGTAGTAAGGCATTCCACCCGCTGGTGGCGGCATCTGATGGACACTACCGGACGGATATGGTGTAGTAGGATAATCGACTACCGAGTGATATGATGGTGGTGGCTCATTGTACGGATATGGAACCTACAATGAAATCAATTGCATTCGAGTATCAAGAATTGCTCGAAGTGTCAAAATTGTCCAACCTGCCCGACTGCTCTTTGAGGTGCTGACTCACTAGTATTTTGAGGGATACTCGGATAAACGGATCTTCCGTTATTTTCGTCGCTGAAATGAAAATTTTGTACAACTTTACGTCGTCGTTTACCACGCTCTGCAGTCTCTTTTAGGGCCTCAGAGGAGCGGAACTGGTGTGTTACGTTCACCCTTATGCAGTTTTCCTTCTGTATCCTCACACATTTCTACAGGTAATCCAGCACAAAATGCGCATGGGCATCCTCCGCCTGCTTCTTCTTGCCTTCTACAATTAGAAGTCAGCTCATAGCTGAATAACTCAACTATCACTGCTCAGCCAAATGTGTTTAGAGTATTGTGATGACTTTGTGAATCTACGAGTTCGGGTAAATGAGGGAGCCATGTGGCATGAGCGAGCTGACGTGGCAGCCGAACTCATTGAAAAAGATTTGCTTCGAATCCTGTGCTGTTACTTGAGCTGTTATATGAAGACAAAAAATCACAATGCTGCCATCAAAAATCAGCTCTACGGATAATTGGGGAAACGAAATGTGTTCCAGGAGTAAGCTGGAGATTCAAGCCCAGAACCAAAAAATAGATGTAGACCAGCCAAAACATTGGGTTCCTTGCAGAATTTCAACCGGAAGGCACGCAGACGCACATGCCAATGATATTCCTGCAAAAAATATAGTACATAGAATTTTCCGCAAAGGAACTGATTAATGTCGACATTTGTCCACTACCATTTATCTATCCGTTTGCCACGGAAAACCACATCCGTGAATGACGAGCTCGAAGAAGAACCTTCGGAACTATCATAGTCGGGGGGGGGGGGGGCCTCCACTTGTTCGACAACGGCGAAAGAATTGAGATTAACTGTTATTCAAAGGCAATACCGTGAACACAAGTGGGTAGTGTTTTGCAGTCCCTCACTCTGAGTACGCCACCCTGTCTGTCCATTCATTTTTAAAGCGGTGCCCCTTCAATTATGATAGATAGATCTAGACATTCACAGTACTGACTGCTCGTGCAGAACCGAAGCGCTACCTCGCATCAGCTCTCCATATATACATCAAAAAGATGTGCTTTCGCGCTTCAGCATAATCCGTACCCATTCGTTGCCAATGTGTCAATTACCTGAGCACCATGACTCATACCAAACTACGACAACAATTCAGCTTAAAAAATAGGACCGTCGAGGCAGAAATCGCCAAAACGATCCCATTACCTTTGAAAATACTTTCAACAAAAGAAACAGAGTTAGAAATTACTGAAGTCTCAGTATGGAATAATAAATTTGAGCAGACGGAAGAACTGCGTTGCCCAAAACCTGCGCGCACTCTTCAGCAACCACTTTCAGACGACCTGACATGTGGGACGCGCACAAGTATAACTGTTTGAGCGTATGTTAGCAATCTTTAGATTCGACATTTTAAAAGTATTTTGGCGCCTAATCCTCCTTCCTTTGAAATAAATATGGTCGGTCTTGGCCACAAGCTGCAAACAGCAGACGAACCTGAGTAGCGTGACCTCCTCCTATCTACATTGAGCCGAATGACGCATACAGATTACATAAGCGATCAGATACGAATCTTGCGAAGAGAATATGACAAAATGCCAGCAGTACTGGAGGCTTGCCGGAGGGATGTAAATTGCGGCACACCAAGTGTACCGCACAGCACAACTTCTAGCATTTCAGGTAGAGGTAGCCCAACTACGAGATATGTCCGTGATCCCAACAAGCTAGTAAACGCAAAACGCTCTCAGCAGGTCCACCAAATATGAAATTGCTCTAAGAACGAGTAAGAGCTGCTAACTCGGGAGCCAATCGTAACTCATTTAGTGATCAGGGACGTCTTTCGACACGTCTTAAGCAGACGACATACCCTGCTCTCCGTAGCTCCTCGCTTGCAATAGGAGGAGCGGAAGGCGCTCCAACTGCTACGTTTGCTGCCGGCTCGTCTCCATGTTTGCTGTTCGTCATCCTGTTTGAAATCGTATTGATCAGACAACTGAGACTCGCTAATTGAAAAGAGATACAGCGATAAAACGCAAATCGAGTACGAGCAAATCAATTACTATTTATCTTTCTTGAAATAACCGAGAGAGATGATGGCTAGGCCTGCCAAGCCTAGCACAAATGAATCTCTGTAACAACATCATCCTACGACTACCATGCTTACTCTGCGGCGACAACTATAAATCGAAGCTATTACCCTAATCGAATACCCTACATAACGAAAATTTAACAAATACATTCAACAAAGATGGAAACAAGCAACGACCTGCTGCTTAAGCTATGTACTCTGCGCAACAACAATACTAACTGCTACAGTGCACCTATTTCATAAAGACAAATAACAGTGAGCAAAACGTTTGTTCTAGATCAACTCAACGACAAATCATAATGTATTCAAGGAAATCGCGCCGGCAGCTTAACGATGTCCACCGATTTAAGAAGACAGAACGGAAGATGCCGCTAAAACGCTGGGTTAAACACTGACATCCAAATTTGGAAAAAATGCCTTGACATTGCACTCTCAAAATCTCACTTGTGATCGATCACAAATGATCTCATCGTCCTAAGCAATATATTCTTTACAGTTGGCAAAGGGTTTTATAAAATAACGGAGGAAGAAGAAAAAATGTGCAGGAAGCAGTTCCGATGCAACGTTGCCGATGGCCATGTGATGTGATGCGATGAGTCAGCGCCACAACAAACCAGATAGCGAGCGCCGCAAAAACTCGCTCGGCGTCCAGCCATTGAACTCTGTTGTTCATCTGAAGGAAAAACGTCAACCACAAACCATTCGAACACGTTATGAAAGCAAAACCTAGACACTTACGAGTTCGGTCCTGCTCGCGAAGTGCTCATGTCGCCTGGGCGGAAACGCGATGAGCTGGAAACAACTATAATAACTAAGCCTAAATTATGCCCTTAAGAACAGACACGAAACCTTCCACCTAAACGCAGTATTGACTTTAGCTGAACCGGTGATGTTCAGTTAAAGTTAATACTACTGAGCTTGGTTATCGCCCTGTGTATTCTACTTGATTTGCTTACAATATTTATGATGACACACAACTGACAAAGAGAGCATCGGCACTACTTCCTGTCAATCGCTACCCTGCTTTTTATACAGAGCGAATGAAAGGCAAACCAGTATCAATTGCTAGCATTTCTTTGGAGTTTGACGAATGATACTGGGAAGTGGCTTTCTAACTCTATCAACCATAATATTTAATTATTTATTTATTGTGGATGCCTATAACGACACTAGAAACAAACAACCCAAGGAGAACCAAAGAAGACAAATCAAGAATAGAAACTAACTCAGTGCTAGGAATTAGGCAACAATTCAATACTCTACGATGAGAGAAGCTGTAAATTGAACCGAAACAGTAAAACAAACATTCCATAACTATAAAACCACGAACATGTCAATCAACAAACTTGGCAACCTGCTTTTTGAAAGAAGCATAACTCAATAACCAGCTGGAAGACCTAAGAACTCTATTAAAACTTGTCTGTGTTCTAAAGCTGAAAAACCTTGATCTGACCGAGCTACTAGCTGCACCTATACTGACTTTGACATTGGCGCCCCTTGTGGAAGAGGGAGCCAGAATGAAAAATCCGAAATCCTGAGATCTGTGGTGCCTTTTAGCATCTTAAAGGCCATAAGCAAATCAAATCTCTTTCTTCTCCATTCCAAGAAAGGGAGGCACAATCTCTTGTTTCTATCGCATGAGCTAGGAACATCAGCATATGACAGCCTGAATGAGCGTAGGAATAATATGTGTGTAAACGTGTTTTGAACTCTTTCAATTGCGAGAATATCTTTCTTCTCATGCGGGCGGAAGACTGTAGTAATCGTCTCAAGTATGGGACGAATTATATACTTTGAGCAAGGTGCCCACATCTGTAGTGTGAAGCACTTTGAAGATGTTATACACTCTGCGATTGCCCTTATTGACTATAGAGTTGAAGTGTTCATCAAAGCCTAAGTTGCCATTATAAAATACCCAAATCCATGACTTTGTTTACAACGCTGAGAGGAACTCCTGAAACAGTGTATTTTGGTGTTCTCTGTAACTTACCGATGCTCATAACACAAGTTTTTTTTTCGCAAATTACCATTCAGCGACTCTGTCAATAGCCTTTTGAATGCCGGGATCCGGAGAGTCCAAATGATTTAATTGGGCAGTTTTAAAAATTTTAATATCATCTGCGTACATGCAGCTATCAACCTGAATATTCAGAAACAGCGTCGGTAGATCAGAAGTGGAAATGTTAAATAACAACGGTAAGAGCACCCCCCCCCCCTTTGAAAGACACCACTCGTAACCGTATGCATAGCAGAGGGAATTCCGGATACAGACAAAAAAAAATATACAACAGAGCTCATGAAGAGCTAGACAGGTGGTTTTAATAAGCAATAAGCACGGGGTGATGCAATCAACAAAACCGTCGGTTTTCGTCAACATCCTAATAATCGATTCCCGGATCACACTGAGGCCAGCGAAGCCTTCCTTCTTTCCAGGATCGTTGAACTGGCAAGAGACTTACTTGGAGAGGATGAAACACTACACTGACTTGAGCATGGATTGCCCACCAGTCAACGCATTTAATAGAAACATACTCAAAACCCTTCTATTATAAGGATAAGGATAAAGAACGGTGTTAGTCAACTCCTTTTGGGATGCGCCACACACTGTACTTCCACGGAAGTAGACGATTTGAATGCGTAGTTGGCCATAGAGTGACTTGTGATGGCCAGCCGACGAACAGTCAGCGCTCTACTCTTCCCTGACAACTCTGGTACCAATTCACCGAGCCCGGAGGGATGAAGGCTTGGTTGGTCTGCGCAGGAAATCCGAACCAGAATCCCAGTATTAGCTGCATGCGACAACCGGCACCTCCTCTGACTGCGCTACACACCCCGATCTTCCATGATATCCCGTAGAATGTGAACGACCTGTCTCAAACCACAGCAGGATTTGTGCGTGTAAGCTCACAAGGGCTTGACAGGAGATAGCGTTCACAGAAAGTCGAACTCCACCACGGCAACGGCTTCGGGATCATGTGGAACTTCGACGTTGAAGACCGGCACTTCATCGCGCAAAGCGCTCGAAGCACTTTGGACGAGGAGTTGCAGGGTTTCTCAGTGAATCTCATACGCTGTTTACTGCGAGCAGTAGCGATATTGCTATACTCAGGGGCAGAAACCGGTGTGAATTCATCTTCATCATTTGCAAGCTATGCGCCGTTCCAGACTACGTCAAAAATGGCTGCGGTGTGTTTGGCTGGGTAATGTATAAATTAAAAATTTCCAGCCACCTTTAGACATCAGACGACGAAACGGTCAAAACGACAGGTCCTCAATAAATCATTCTGAATCATTCTGTCTACCAACCTCGTTGGAGCGCAAGTAAGCAACACACTGGACAAGGCAGCCTTTGTGGACTTTACGGTGTGTCTCTGAAGTACTACACGAGAATACTTAGATCATCTAAGCTCGCTAGCAATTATTGTTCTAAAACCTACGCTGGCTTGAGAGCGGAATCATCTGTGCACACCGATGAAAAAGAACTCCGATAATCTCCGTGCTCATACCGTGCCTTGGAAAGACGCCATTCTTTTAAAACCATGAAACCATTTAAAAATGAGGGGTCGGCGTCGCTGCCACAGCATGTGAGTTGCGCTAAGCTTATTTGTGATAGCATGACGTTGTCCTAAACCTTGACAGTCCGCGAAAGTGTTCCAGGGAAAGCTCGATGCAACATTCGCTGGATCCGTAGCGCTTGAACATAAAAATAGTTGATATTCACTTAGTTTTGGTACACAAGCAGCAGAATCCGGCAACAAGAAAACTGGACCCGCTGTCAAAACGAACAAACACTAGCACGACATAATGTCCCGAGCCTCAAACGAGTCGTTTTTAAATCATGACTAGATTTCAAACATTAACTCAAAACTGAGAACTTAGACATGTAAAAAAAGCTAACCGCTCTATTTCATTTAAATGGGCTCACATTTCGTTGGAATTTGCACCGGCATATCATCTGCTGCTGTTACGACATGTGGTTCGTCCCGGAACAGGTAGCGAATCCGCAGCATTTTTGATTCTCCTGGACATGGATCATAGAACCCAGGAAGTTGACTCTAAAAAGGAAAGATGCTCTCATTTTGACACATACGATCACTTCTTTATTACACAAGGTACACAAAGTAGAGTAAGGTTAACAGAGAGCTGATCAACTATACCCACTAAGGAACAAATAACGAAGCCCGCATCGAAGAGAAATGAAGGTCACGAACCAACCTTGACCGAGTATATCCGCAACTGTGAATCGTTAACCATCGCTTGCAGAGGAATCGTCACATCTATTGTTCGTTCACCAGCAATGATATATGATGAGGACCCACTTGGTTCGCATTGTCCGTACCTAAACATTCATATTTTTAAAACAGCTATTAACAGCTCTCGCAACGAATTGAAGAACAATTTATTTGCCATCTTGCTGAACATTCCAAATGATTCGCATGGTCCTCTCTCTTTACTGATTGCAATACAGACAATGTATGCCCTGATTTCTAGCGACCAGCTTCCTTGTCCAAATCACCGCATATAATATTATAAGCGAAGCTTTAAGCAAAAGCTCCAAGCTTTTGACGGCTTGACTACTGCTAAAGAGAGAGAGCTGCCAGTATTCACATGTTTTCATTATAATTTATCAGCAGTCTGGCTGATAAAGTCAAAAGGCATAATAGGATCAAACTGATTATGCCGACATCACGCAACAGTACCCTATTTACATCCTAATTGCGAAGCACTAGGATGTCAAAAAATGGACGGGAAAGAATATTCGTATGTCTGACCACAATAAGGAAGACAATTTTTGTTGGAAGGGTCTCCACAGAGGGCATATTTTGTGAGCTTCTCCCTATTCCTCCGACTAGCAATACTTCCGTCGTTTTCCTCTTTTTGCAACCGAGCTCCCTGGAAAGTGATTAGATTTCGTCAAAGTATGGGATTGTTCGATTATTGATGTCGCTTTCTCTCATAGATGACGTGAACTTACACTACGTACTATTTCGCAGACAATCTTCTGTCAAAAGCTGAGCGTCAAAGAAAGCGTTACCGGCACATTCAATTGTTTTACTTTCGAAAGGGCAAAAATGCGGTGCATGCTCAGAATAAAAAATGTGAAGTTATTGGTGAGGACTTTACTGAACGCTAGTGTCAGCGTTGGTTTGCTCGCTTTCGCTCCGAAAATCTTAATGTGCAAGACGCATCACATACAGGTCGTAGAATCACTACTGCTGAAGACAAAATAAGGGCGTTAATCGAAAATAACCGACGTACAACAACCGAACGACGGCAGAGAATTTGACATATAGAATTCAACTCACTTGCACATACAACAGCTTGCTTACGTTAAAAAACAACCAAACTGGACATTTGGGTTCCTCACGAATCAAAGAAAATCCACCTCACAAACGCATTAACATGTGCGAGGGTAAAGCCTACTTTGAGCTGCTTCAAAGAAACCAAACTGTTGATTCGAATGCCTACTGTCGTTAAATGTCGTAATTCAACGAAGAAATAAGAAAAAAACGCCCTGAACTGCAAAGCTGACTACGGTGCGACATTGCATAGGCCAAACATGCATTCAAAGTTGCCTAATCGATATCTCAAAGAGGAATGCGTGACGTGTCCCAAACGGGTAATGAATGACGTTTAACTTTTCATTATCCTCAAGACTCTCTCTTCATACAACCTCGCCACCTGTTCAGTGTTATAAAGCTTCTGTGCTTAAGTGGATCAGTCTATTGACCTACCAAAGCCCCTGTATTCGTCGTCTCCAGAGACCCAATGACACACCGAAGACGCGAAGCGCGATCGCTACCAACATCGGTCAGTAGCCACGTGGAGACTCGGCCTCCCCTACCCTTATCTTTTACATCGTCGCTTTAGCTAAGTCGCCGAAGACCAATCAATGACGACATCACGGTTAGCACGAAGCATCAAATGAAGCCGCCAACCTACGTCCCAGCCTTCTTCTGGGAAGCGCCGAAGGAATCATGTGATCTTTCCGCTCTTCCTTTTTAAAGGTTGATCGTAATGATCGATTCTTGCTTGGGATGCGCACTGCATTCTACTCCCAGGGCACATTGCGCCTCTATAAACAACAGGCGTGTTTTTCGACTGCGCTCTCCTAACCGGAACAGTTTAATTAATTAACAAGAAAATAATTACCTTGCTTCCAATATCACTACGCCCATTTTCTGCTCCTCCTCTCGTCGAATTCTGTCCGCTGTTGGACGCATTAAGTTGACAATATGCGCGGCCTCCTCTTGTTTCACCGTGTCAACCTTGAACACAAGATGAGTTCAGAACAGAAAGTTTATGCATAGCACGAGATAAATCAGTAAGGAATAGCTCGGAACGCTGTAAGACCACCCTTAGACAAGTGAACTGACTAGTTGGAATGAACAACATACCTCTCTGTCGTGACTGTGATCATCAAACAGCGACGTAAACCGATCGTACCATCTTCGGAACAACACCTGCACAACAGTTGTATATCACAACGTCACCAGAGGCTCTAATACAACGCTCTCACCTTTGTCCCCAACTGAAAGAGTACTACAGGCACAATTACACCATAAATTGCACTTCTCGCGAGAGCGTCGCGATCATCACACAATACCACTTGCCACTCGAACGAAGACTGACCAGTTTTAATTCTACAAACGAATAGCGAAGTACAATACCTTACAGAATACGAGATAAAGGCATTCCAAAGGCGAACGAACAAAAACGAAACTTTCACTGACTTGAACTTAGCAGACAACATGCAGGACGGAAACGAGAAGTGAAGTGCACAACCGACTCGGGAAAAACGTGACAATCGTCGCTCGAACTGTATGGATGGCGTAATACCTACGAGGAAGTCATGAAACGATGCAGACAAAACCCGCAAACGAACGCATGTAGGTCAAAAATCAGTGAATTACGAACCGAACATTGAAAGCTGCAGAGCGGTCTCTGTGAAAGCGTCTCGATCTGGATTCCGGACATAGTAAACTAGCCGAATATTGGAATTCGCCGGAGAGAGCTTAAAGACAAGCTCATCTGCGCTGTTGGTGCAACGAAAAATAAGAAGAGGGAAAGAAACTAACAGTGAAATTGGCCACTGCCTTTGGAAGGTTATTCTCAGTGTGCACCAGCGTCGTAGTAAGGGCACTTCCAGCTGGCGTCAAGTTGAGTATGATACTTCCCTGCCAGCGTACACGTAATCGCATTGAATATACTGAAATTGATATCGCATAACCATCAATGACCAAATGGGAACCTTGCACGTAGTGAAATGGCACTCATAATAACCGCCCGAATTGGGTCAGAAGCTCAGACCGAAATTCTGCTAAAAGCTGGTAGATAGTTGAGCACAAGTAATGCCCTTATCGCGGGAAAAATATTGTACTCAACAGCACAACGAAGACGCTTACAGTCAGAGGCGAGCTGCTGAAGGCCTGGTGTCGTGAAGTCCAAGAATGCTACAGTCTCTATTAGTGTGAGCTGTGCACATAGATTGAACTCGCGGAGCCTAGGGCTACGTCAAACAACATTCCGCTTCCTCCGGGACAAATGAAATGGTGGTAGACCAGTCTCCAAGGATAAACCAAGGAATAAACGCGGAACAGCTTGTAGGCGACGAAGATGATGTGCATAAGGAACAGTTTTTGATGCCATATTCACGCTCACGCAGGTGGGCGCGTGTAGCGCAGTCGGAGGAGGTGCCGGCTGTCGTATGCACCTGCACCGGAAAACAGGTTGCTGGCTCGGATTTCCAGGCAAGGCCAACCAAAGCTTCCATCCCTCCGTGGGTGGTGAATTGGTACCAGACTCGTCTGTGAAGAATACAGCGCTGACTTGTTCATCCGCTGGCCACCGCAAGTCATTGTATGACCAAATGCGCATTCAAATCGCCTCCACGACATCCCGTAGAAGTAGAATGGGTGGCGCATCCCACAATAGGGTGAATGCATTTCAATGCTTCAGCTGCGTGTATGTAGGTTGCGCAGTCAACACGACCAACGACGACCTAGTGCTGGGGCAGGACGGAAGGAAATGCCAGTTTGAGGGTTTTTAAAAAGTGTCAAGGAAATAGCGAAAAAGAGAAGAAAGTGCTGCCCGTGCCCACTACGAAATTTCTCGCTACGAAGTCAGGATGAATTTCCACGTTACGGCTACGACGAGAAATCGACAGGGAGACGCTCGGAGTGATTCCGGCGAATGGGAAGCCTTAAGAGATCCGAGATTCGTCAGCATTCGAGGATCAGATACACAGCACATACACCAAGCCGCCAAAAATCGTTTTCCGCGTCGCTGCCACCCGCTGAACGAAGGCAGTAACCTATTGCATTCAGGTGTCCTTTGATGCGCTGAGGGAGAATCGTGACACTCTTCATGACCCTGGAGCGAGAAAGACCCATTGGGTTACTTCTAGCACACGACACGCTGACGGCTGCTTGATCAACAGGACGACAAGCGACGTTGTGGGACTTTATTGGCTTGACAGTGGACATAGAAGTCGACCGCATAGCCGGAACATGCATACAAAATGCTTCTCTCTTAAGAAGAAGGAGAGTGGCGCGTTCTAAGTAGGGCTTGAACAACACCACTGGGATTATGCATACCACGGTCACGTCTCCAAGGCATCCAAGCAAGTGTTTAGTTTCTACAAATGATAAACTTACTCAACGTCAATGCAGGCGCGAATGTTTCTTGCATAGGGAAATACTGTATCGAGGGTTGAACAATTATTGCAGCCCGGGTATAAATATTTCGGGCGAGTCTGCATGAGAAGTTCACCAAGTCACTTGAGGCCGTCAGTATGTTCTGAAAGGAGTCACGAATTGTTCCCACAGGATTCTTTAGCATTTGGCACAGAGAAGTTTAAGGATGAAAGTATGGTTACCTCAATATGGACCTTTCCGGCATTTTTCTTCCACATTACGGAAACATTGCCATCTCCGCGACCATTGCCAGCCTTGACACGTCCCGTAAGACCCACTCTGTCGGAGGCTGTCATAGCACAATCCACTGCTTGTGTGATAGATATTCCAATAAGCTGTGGAGGATACCTTAAAACCAAAACAGCTTATAGAAAAGTGGTAAGCACCGAAGCCCCGAAGCCGTGCTCATACTCTTCCACTAACTGAAACTATATTGAATGCTATACCCGTAGTCATGACCAATTAAAAACCCTCGTTGAATTGCTACCCTTGCCAAATTCTTTCCTCTTCTCTAAATGGATTATAAGGTGAGCCACTGCAGCCCATATATAATCGCATTTAAATTCCACAGCATGTTCTCACTTCTTGAGACGCGCTCATAAATTCTCTACGCGACCGCCCACATTTTTTTGCATTTGGGTTGCTAGACCACTGCCATTTTCATGCATGATGACATTTTCAAAAGTTTCCCAGGTACTACTTTTAAACTGTCGTGTGTTGGAAAGCAAACGACGACGACTGCACCAAACATAGCGATTCATTACCGATTACCATACCACTGCTCACTGCAATGCCTTGCATGGTCTGAAATTGATTCTGGTCCTAGACCAGAATGGTGAGGACTAATACTATGCTATAGGTACAGGACGCCTTTAACGTCAATCCACAGAAATGCATATATGAAATAGCGTAGATGTAGACTGCTCTCATGTAAAGGGAAAAATGGGAAAGAGTACATGTTAAGCCCTTATCCAAGTTCCGCTTAGGTTCTGTTGAAAAACGCGCTATCATGTCCAGAAAAGTTGACTAACACTAGAGTTCTAAAAATACATTCAACTCAGAGACCCACCAATTCAAAACTAGATATTTCGCTTAAAAATCACTCCATCCCTCCATATGCAAAACTCTGGATCTTTCTAGTTAACAGAAATCTAATAAACAATAGGAACATAGCCAGACGTCACGAACTTGTATACCTATCAACTGGATCCTCGTGAAATAAACCAGCGCATGACGTCTTCACGATGAATCCGCTCTAAAAGACGGAAGATTTTTAAATAGTGGTACAACACTGTGAGGTGCAGGACGTCCCGCCGAGGACGCCATAGCGCTATGTCCCACACGATAAGGAACAGTTCACTGACGTAAGAAGAGTGGAAAGTATGACTCCAATAACCCGCAAAGAGAGCTTACCGAAGGATGTACCCTCTGCATCATCAGTTCCTGTTCCTTCAGTCGTTGCAGGAAGTCGTATTCTTTCCTGATATTTTCGGGATTTGCCGATCTCGACACAAGCTCCCAGCCTTGTGTATCAAGACCTTGGACCCCAAGAGCGTCATAAATAGCTCGCTTTTTCGGATCCAGTAGCGCTGAAATATTAGACGCATACTTTGACTTGCACACTGTTATACAAACTCAAGCCACGACAGTTTGGAAATTCCTATCATGGAGAGCGCATATGAAGAATTCTCCTGCACTGTGAGCAAAAAAAAAAAACAGCAAAATAGAAGCGCAGTGCATCTATTAGTTCTACCTTAAGAGTGCATCGACTTAACCAAGAAAGAAGCTAATCCGGATCACAAATGAGCAACACCGACATTCACAATTAGTGAGCTCCTACTCCAATTTGTAAAGGGTTTAAGAAGAATGTGCGAACAACAGGTCCGCAAGGCCTCTGACACAAGATTATCTAGTGAATATTATGCATAAGAAAAAGCCGTTAATAAATTTCTATTTAGGGTAAGCCATGCACTTCATTTCAACGAAATATCGTGGACGAAATGGCCAGCTGATGAATAAGTCAGTATAATATTTTTCCCACATATGCCTGATACAGGTTCACCGAATATGTCTTTGTATGAATGGCCTGGTTGGCCCTGGCAGGAATCGAACAAAGGACTTTGCAGCGGGCTGTATAAGCTACAATCGGCGAATCCTCCCACTTAGCCGCTTCTACCTATCTACTCCCTTAGTGACGATTACACGTTCGGACGTTAACCACGGTTAGCTCACTCAGCTAAGAACACACTTATGTCATCAAAGTAGGCGCCAGCGATAAAACAACAACCGGGCTATTTTATGCTCCTCTTCAAGACTCGAGAAAGTAAGGATACCGCTGCAGCACACCTTTTTAAGACTCCTTAACAGCTCTCAACACACGCTCTCTTACCTATTGAAACAACCGGTAGCTCCGCTTTCAAATCACAGAAGCAGCAAGCCTTTAACTTTCCTGTGTTTTCTCCATCTTTTCGTAATGACTCGACTTCATAAATTCCCAAATGCAACGATCACGACGTAACATTTGCTGAGGGGGGGGGGTGTCCTGTCGCAAACTACGAACTAGACTTGGGTACAT
>OX375866.1:78789001-78842102 GCA_947359475.1 Heligmosomoides polygyrus bakeri
TTCAACGTGGAGTCTTAGAGGCAAGTGACTCAACGTAGAAGCACCTTGAATCCTTGTCATGTACTCACCATCAGTACGTGCTTGCCATGCAGCGATGACGAAAACGGGGTTGGCACTATTGTAGTTTCTGGACTCCAGAGGTCGAAAAACATTTTCGGGCGCTATCCAACAAAAGTGGGTGCAGTGAACTGGCTAAAATGTTATATAGCTAATTAGATAATTAAAGGATAAAGGATAAAGGACGGCGTTAATCAATCCCTTCTGGGATGCGCCAGCGCATTCTACTTCTACGGGATGTCGTGGAGGCGACATGAATGCGTATTTGGCCATACAATGACTTGCGGTGGCCAGCCGATGAACAAGTCAGCGTTCTATCCTTCCCAGACAAGTCTGGTACCAATTCACCGACCCCGGAGGGATGGAAGGCTTGGTTGGCCTGGGCGGGAAATCCGAACCAGGAACTTGGTATCGGGTGCACGCGACAGTCGCGCCTCCTCCGACTGCGCTACACGCGCCCAATTAGATAATTAAGGATAATTAGGAAATAATTAGATTAGATAATTAGGAAATTAGATAATTACGTAACGAATTTAAAGACACTCATCCTAGCCCCGGAATCCTGCAATCCAAAGCAATAAAATCAAGGTTTAACATATCACAATAATATAACATCCGCAATCTAAGAGTAAGAAGCACCTTAAATGTATTGGTAAGCACAGCACAAATTTACAAAACACTAACCTAATCAGAAATCGGATACTTCTCCGCTATTAACTGCCAGAGGAAGTGCAAGATTAGCAGGCTCCCCTGAAGAGAGAAGCTGGGGCGTCAAAATGTTCCTGAGAGCCTCAGAGTAAGATTTGGCAGTGAGTGAACAACAACTTGCCGGCATAGATATCATTCTCATCATTTATTACGCTTCACTCACCAGCAATTCTTCGACCAAGAGGCTATACACCACGCGTGTAGGCCGCGGTATGCGACGATGGACCCGTGCTGAATGTCGTAGCGCTCATCATCGGAGCTAAGATGAGTGTTTTTAAATTCCTTATGTAATTGTCTCATTAGCTTTGTAACATTTTAGCGAGTTCACTGCACCCACCTTAGTCGGATAGCGCTAATTTTCGCCCAAACTTCGCCTGCAGGGGGCATTTGGGGTGCTGATCACGAATTTGACATCCGCTTTTGAAATTTCGGCCGATTACGATAGGTTACGGTAGGTACGGGTGACTAATCCTCGATTTTTACGGTCACCGATTTCACCCAAACACCATCGTAGTACGAAAAACGGATGCCAGATTCGTGATCAGCGTGAGTTTGGGTGAAATCGGTGACCGTGACCTTAATCACCCTACCTACCGTAACTGATGTGTAAAATGAAAAATGGGTGTCAGATTTGTGATCAGCACCCCAAATAACCCCCTAGGCGAAGTTTGGACGAATTTTTTCGACCTTTCCTTGATCTCTGGAGTCCCGAAAGTACAATACAGTGCGTTTCAAAAGTATGTAGCCACCTTGAATTCAACAGTTTTGTCCTTCGCCTTTGTTTCTACGAACCGGCGTTTGTCGCATTCAATTCTTCGTAGTCGGAAATACCTATGTTGCTTTTTACGGGAAAAAGCTTGATCTCCAGCAAAAATAGATAGTTTTTGAAATTTTTTGTTTGTTTCAAAAGTATGTAGCCACTCTCAAAAATGCGATATTTATTAAAAATTAATAGTCAATTGGACCACCATTATTTCTTGTTACATCAAATACCCTACTACGCATACTACTAACAAGTTTCTGGATCATTTCGTCACCGATGTTGTCCCAGGCAGTCAAAATAGCGGTTTTCAGCTCTCCAACATTGTTGAACTGCCTGTTATTCAAGTAGACCTGCCGGACCAAAATACCCCACATGTGCTCCATTGGGTTGCGGTCAGGTGAGCAAGCTGGCCATTCCACTACTCGGATTCGATTACGTTGGAGCCAGTCTGTGGTCGATTTGGACACATGAACTGCGGCGTTGTCCTGCTGCAGAACATGTGTCTGCCATTTTCTCACCGTTAGGAAGGGCAGCAGGATGGACTCCAGTACGGCTTGTTACTCTAGACTGTCCATACGACATGATGGAAATCTGAGCTTCAGCTTCCCGCTACTGCAGTAGCCTGCCCATGTCATTAGAAACCCGCCTCCGAAGTTCCGTCGAGAGAAGGTGATGGGAGCCTGTCGTAGGTCTCTCCAGTAATACCGGTAATCATCGGGACCATCCAGATTAAATTTTTTCTAGTCGATGAAGATCATCGGAAGCAATAAGCGTGTGAAATTTATGACATCGACGAAACCAGAAAGTTCCTACCTTTTTCCAATGCGTCGCCATGTTTTTGTAGGCAAACTCCAATCGCGCCTTTTTGCGGAAGTTCCTGGAATGAGACGCCTTCTGCATGGTCCGTCTGCAGATGTGTTCGTTCGATGGAATAGAACGCCACATCGTTGTTCTTGATGCAGATAGACCCGTCTCAGCGCGAGCTTGGTTGACACTCCATGTGGAGTTTGACACCATGCGGCTGATTCGTCGACTATCCTGGCTCAACGCGGACGACCCGGTACAGGTGCATACCGATAACTATTAGGATTTCGAAGGAAGTGGTCGACACATCAATGCGAACGTCCGAGGTGACGAGTAATGGCACGATTTGCCAAGCCAGCATCCTCGAGGGCTCAGATCTGAGCTTGTTCCTCGACAGTCAAGGCACGTCCACGGACTAGCATAGGGGTTATTTTTGAAGAACAGGTCAAGCTGGCTATTTATGACAAAACTTCCCGTCAAAAAGCGATCAAAATTTGAATAGGAGTGTAAAAATGTCTGATATCCTGGAGTGGCTACATACTTTTGAAACAAACAAAAAAATTCAAAAACTCCTAGTTTGAGCTGGAGATCAAGCTTTTTTCTGGAAATAGCAATCTAGCTATTTTCGTCTACGGAGAATCCAATGCGGCTAACGCCAGTTCGTAGAAACGAACGCGAAACGTGAAGTTACCAATTTCAAGGTGGCTACATACTTTTGAAACGCACTGTAGTGTCACGGGCTTAATTGAAAGAGGAGCTTGGTAGAGAATTATGCCATGTAGTAGACTACACGTGCTTCTTACATGAGACGTCTAAAGACAGGAACGAAGCGTGTATTGACTCTTTTGTCTCTTCCCTTTCATCGCCTTTCTGTATGAGGCGCAAGAAGAACTGCAGGATGTGCTAATCTAAGCTCGCCGTGTCAAAACAGCACTCATCTGGAAGTTCCCTCTCCTGACAACTTTCGTGCCCTTTTCCACGTCAGTAGAAGGGAGCAACCAGTTGAACAAATGAAGGAACTCCAGGTCTGGCGCAATTGGACTACCCGTGTCCAAGTTCTCCAGATCTTGGTATTGCTACCTTTGCCGTGTACGCAACACAGCCCCTTGGAACTGTTCTTCTTCAGCTAAAGAACATCATGACATCCACAAAGTGGTTGGCCGCTTTTCGTGAGCGCCTGAACGCTCTTTATGTGTCTCGAAAACTTACTGAGCTATTCCGGCACGTGACGCGGATGAATGGAGACGTTGCTGGCGTCCGCTCGGCAAATAAACGATCACAGAGAGAGAGGTGAAGATATTGCTAGCTTGCTTTCCCTGTCACTGTTTCTCCTGTTGATTTAGTATAGAGACCAAAAATGCTGCTTCAGCCTTCAATTTTAGGAATGACGAGTACAAGGTAGAAAAGTGTCGAGAAAGTATCCGCAGAAAACTTCGCAATGTTCCAGATTTTTTCTAGAATGTTCTGAAGATTTCGATATAAGTGCTATATAAAGACACTATCCTGCTGTATCTGCATAGCATATCCAGCTCCGTCTTATTTGCCTATTTCACTGTACGATGGCCGAACTGTCTACCCATATTAGACTCGTACTCCTTTACGAGTTTGAGTCTGGCCCTCCGCTGCAGAAGCCTATCGAAACATGTGTCGTGTATTCAGCTCTGAAGCTCCTTCCGCACGATCTTGTGTAGCTGGTTCGAACGCTTCAGAAGCGGAAACAGGAGTCTCGAAGATGAGCCTCGCTCTGGTTGAACGACAAAGATATCTTTGGATGAACTGAGGAAGCTGGAGGAGCAGCATCCATATGAAGGTGTGCGTTGTTTTGCTGCTGCTCTTGGCTGTTCCCGATCAGGGATGAGCGGATTAACCGCTATCCGTTATCCGTTATCCGCTTTTCGGGGGTTTTTGGTCTATCCGTTTTGTTGTTCGTTATCCGGCAATTTTTTGCCGGATAACGAACAACAAATTAGCTGATACCCAGGTGTGGGCGTGGTACTGGATAGCTGTGTAGAAGCTTCACAATCCTAGGAGTGCTCGCGAGCAACAATGGAGGGCATTTAAATCTATTAGGTTGTAACGAAATAAATGGCACTGAACCACTGTAAATTTAAACAGTTAATATCTCGGCTTGTAGGCAAGTTTATTAATCGAAATAAAAATCTTCCGATTCTACACATCTTTGCCAACGTGACACAAGCTTTTTTATCCCAGTAGCATAAAAATCAGAAGTTCTGGAATTGACGAAATCTTCGAAGGCACTTTCGGCATCCTGTTGGTATTTGAATATTTTCCCTACCAAGAAGTCGCCAAGATGCTTGAAGAAATGGTAGTCTGTTGGGGAGAGGTCGGGAGAAAACGGAGGATGTGGTAGATTTTCAATGCTCAGCTCATTCAATTTCTGCAACGTCATTCGTGCTACATGGGGCGAGCATTGTTGTGCAGAAGGAGAACTCGCCTTCGGTTTACCAAGGCCGGCCGGATATCCTTCAACTTTTTCATCATTTCTTCAATTTCAATGCAGTACTTCTCTGCCGTGATGGATTCACCGGAAGGGAGGAAGCTGTGGTGAACAATTCCCAGCGAACATCACCATACTGTCACCATTACTTTCTTTTGGTGCAATTCCGGCTTCGCAAAAACCTTGGGGCTCTCATCGCTGTCCACCCACTGTGCCGATCGTCGCCTGTTGTCGTTCATTATCCATTTCTCGTCACAGGTTACGATGCGATCAAGGAATGGGTCCGTTTCGTTCCGTAGAAACAGTGCGGACGAGATCTCATATCGTCGGTTTCTTTGCTCCTCAGACAGCTCGTGAGGCACCCATCTTTCCAGCTTTTTGGTCTTTCCAATTTCCTTCAGATGCCGGGCAGCTGTGTTGCGACTGACGCCAAGAACCTTCGCTATCTCCCTGGTACCTTTGTGTGGATCCTCCTCTACCACATCTCTCAGCTTGTCCTCATCAACATCACTATGCCTCCCACGACCTTCATGTTCTTCCAAGCTCTCATCTCCATTCCGGAACTTCTGATACCAACGATACGCCGTCCGAATTGTGGAACATCCTTGACCGAATGCGGCGTTGATCTTCTCGTCCGCCTCCTTAGCTGTAGTGCCCAGCTTGAATTCATACAAGTAAATGCCTCGGATTACCCTTTTGTCCATCTGCAAAAAAGTCAATAAAACTCTAAAGTTTTCCCACTTTTACATTGAAAATTTGGCACTCACCGGTAGAGCAAAGCTTGCGCTTCTAAATGATATGCCACATGTTACGGTTTGTTCTTGATCAAACGCGTAAAGACGCGCCAAAAATGGCGCGAGCCAGTGCCATTTAATTCGTTACAACCTAATAGAAGTGTGAGGTGACTTCAGGCACAGGTGACGCACTTGGAAAGACGTCTAACTTCCATCCTTCCAGGGTCTTTCATTTATATCATACATCTATGAAACCTACTATGGATTGAGTTGTTCATGAGCTCGTCACTACAAGCCACGTGCAGACGAAGAATGCATACAAGCTGCTACTACGATGTTTTGTTGCGATCATGTTTTGATCGCAACAAAACATCGTTGAAACAGCTCACATCCTAGGTGCCAGCCAGTTGAGACTTACTGACAGTCAGAAGTGGAGGGCCTGGCGCATCCCAAGAAGAATTGTTTAGTGCCGAATTTAACGTCCTCTTCCACGATTGCAGTGTGTAGGTAGCATGCTGCAATGGTATTTTAGTTTTTACTGATAGACTGTTGTAACGCATCAAACACAAACGGCTGAGTAATAATGAATACAAGCAAACAGGCTCAATCTAGATGAATGGAGAAGGCATTTTCCGGAAGCATTTTCTGTACGCTGGTACTGGTGGTACCTCCGTAATGTTAAGGAATTAATCCTCTCTATTAAAATTCTAAAGAATGCAATTGAACTGTAATAAACTGATTCCCCACTGTGCATGCTGGAGCTTCATTTTAATTTAAGATTGTCTTCCAGGGACATTCTACTTCTGCTTTTCTAGTTTCCATATCTCTCCGCATTGTGTTTGGACTGCACAATGGCTTGTAGTGGGTAGCCTGTAGAAAGCTGGTATTTCATCCATCTTATTCCACGTTCTTCTTACATCTTGGGATACTGTCGAACAAGAGTCTCGATCCGCGTGAAGCTTGCGAAACCAAGATTGTTATGCAGACTTATTCGGCAGAGCCGGCCTAGCATAGAAAAATCAGGAGGCGTTGGAGAAGCCACTCATCCAAGGATCATTCTCTCTGGCCACAGCCTTAATTCAAAAAGAAAACCTGGCGATTGACCAGCAAACAACTAACAATGGAAATGCGGGCAAGTTGCTGTTCGATGAAGGCAGATGTGAGTGAAAGAGTCCCACATTCTCTCCCTCCAAGGGCGACATATGAATGTTTCCATACTGTTAGTTGGTCTGTTTTACGCATCCTTTGTCTCGTTCTTCCCATTCGGTTTAAACGACAAAAACATGAAAAATTGTAAATTGTACTACTGTAAATGTGCTCGGATGAACAAATTCTCAAGCTCCCCTTGTGTTTTCCAGACTTTGACAAAGGTGATCCTGGCGAAACATCAGCCGAGTAGTTTGCAAATCAGTTTAGTTTCACTGCTTGGTGGTCTTGCTACTTGTCCTCCCCGATGAGCTTGACAGCGGTTCGCGGAACCTGGTGAAGGAATTGTGGTTCGCAAATCGAACTCTGCATCGGTTTGGATGGCAATGAAGAAGCGCTTCCTTTACTGAAGTTTCGTGAGAATCCCATAGGGCCTTGTTAAAGTGACTGCACTATGTTTCAACAAAAAAAAACTCCATTAAATTCATTAGAAAAGACTTATAATTTGACACCTGTTGCGTTCCATGTCTGCTGTTGAAACTAGAGCAGCTTAAGCCCAGTTTTATTTTTGTTGTTTGTTCGTTATCCGTTTTTCCGTTATCCGGCGTTTTTTGGGCAAAATTGTCCGTTATCCGTTATCCGGGTTTCAAAATTTTGTAATCTGCTCATCCCTGTTCCCGATCCACCGTGGACAATGGACTGCGATCTCTTGGAATGGTTAAAAAGCTCGGTCAGTGGCTCTGACACGAACTGACCGACGACAACCGGCGAAGACGTCTGGACATATGCACTCACTGCTCTCCCGAAGTTGCATCTTCAACTGGCTGGACACCATCGTCACAGGAGACGAAAAATCGGTCCTCTACGTCAACCACGCTCGTAAACGTACGTGGTGCCAACGCGATGAAGTGCCGAAATCTTTCGTAAATGGTGAAATTCATGCGAGGAAAGTCATGCTGAGCGTCTGGTGGGGAGTTTATGGGATCTACCATTTCGAGCTGCTCCCTGACAGCACGACTGTCACTGCCGAGGTCCACGCTACCCAACTGCAGAGAATGACGCGCACGGAACAGCCTAGGTTTGGCAAAGTTCGCTTGCTGCATGATAACGCGCGCCCCCACATCGCGAAGACGACTTCTCAGAGAATTCTGGAGCTCGGATGGGAAGTTCTGCCGCATCCACCGTACAGACCAGATCTGGCCCCAAGTGACTACCACCTCTTTCGATCACTTCAGCATCATCTGGAAGGGAAACGTTATGAAGATCGTGCACACATCGAAAATGACCTCCGAGCTTTTTTCACCTCCAAGTCGCCGGATTCCTATGCCAGAAGAATTCAAAGTCTTGTGGAACGTTGTCGGAAAGTAGTCGATGTTGGTGGAAATCATTTGGTTGATTAAAAAAATGTTGATAAAAAATTATGTTACTTTGAATAAATTGTCGTATTTCTGCAGATACTTTCTGGACATTCTAATAGCAATGGGTTATGTGTGAACCTTGCCAGATGCAACTCTATAGCAAACGAGACCATGAAGTGTAGATGTATTGACAGCATTACCGTCAAGATAGGGTAATCCTTGTAGATAGTTTACGCAGCTGAGATCTTTGGTAAATCCAGCTTTTCAGAATTTGTTTTACAGTGTTTAAAAGTGTTGCAGCCTCCTTGTATTGCGTGAAAAGGCCGTCTGCTCGTTTATTCTGCATCGGAAAATAGTTGTCAGGACGTCCCCATCACCATTACTTTCACAGTAGGTGTAGGTCGGCAAAAATTTTCGAGGATGTAGAAGTTGTGGCGCTGCTTGTTTTCTTCCATGTATCTCGACATTCTCTGCACATTTTCCAGCCTGGAAAGGAGCTGCGGGAAAATGACCGCAGAAGAGACGCCAAAGTAGACGCTTTCATATATTTGACAATTTGCTGAGCATGACTGACAATTCGCTGAGCATGACAGCGCAGTTCAAGAAAGCGTCGACTGTAGCGTTCCACCTGAATCAAGATTCTTGGTTCAGATCATGCACAGGGCAACTAAGCCTTCTTCGTCTTTGAAATCGGTGAGCAGATCTATCAGGTCAGATTTATGTGGGAAGGACAAGACATGACTTGTCCATCGGTTGGCCACCAGAAGTCACTGCATAGGCCAAGCATGCATTATATCCATGACATTCCGTGAAAGAAGAATGCGTGGCCCATTCCAGAAAGGGACTGATTAAAGTGGCTCCTTAACACTTCACGTCAAGTCGCAGAGCTCATGTTGTTCGCTATATGCAGTGCTCTACGTCCGCGCAAGCAGGCGTGCACTCGCAGTGTCTGCCGCGTGCGAGAAGTACGCGAAGAACCCTGTTTCGAGGACGGCATGGTGGGCAGCTGCGAAGCCCTTACCACGGGGCTATCCTAACGGCAGATGGGGTGGCGGAAGTGGTGTATATGGACTATAGTTGTGCTCTCGATCTTTTTCGAATATTCGTATGGTTTCGAACGCTTAAAAATTTCGAATATTCGATTTTGACTACATTCAGAACGCACTTGTTGAATATTCGAAGGGATAGTCGAAGACATTCCAAAAACGCGATTTTTTGAATGTTCGAATTAGAATGCAATCGAAAATCGCGACTTTTGAATATTGATATTCAATCTCAAATGAAAGTCATTCGAGTTTGAATATCAATAGTTTGAATACCGAGTTCGAGTCGATCTGTTCGAATAGGTCATTTGAGTCAGCTATAATATGGACAGAAACGGTTCTTCCTCAGAAATACGAAAATCCGAGTAACTCGACCCTAATCGTTCAATGGTCAGAGCTTCAGATTAAAGATTGGGTGTAGTAGCCTCTCACGGTCAGCGCCTACTCCGTCGTCATTTACTCCATCGTTTGGTGGCCTAAGTTGTATGACAGCGGACTCATTAGAATCGCGCCGAGGGTTCGAATTCGTTCATTGTGTCTCAGTTTTGCATGCTTAGAAGAGTAAGGTTATTAGATTCCATAGCAATGTCGTAGCGTTTTGGTTGCATTGATGGACTGGTTGAAGGCTCGAGTCCGCTGTATCCAATGAGTTGCTGAGCGTTGTTTAACAATTTCCTTATGCACAAGAGAGAAGAATTGAAGTGAGTCGCAGTCGTAGGAGGCGCTGGGTACCTCCTTTCCCGAATCGTGGTTCTTCGTTCGCGTCTTGCCCAGTATACATTGGATCCGGTCGAAAGTCCTCGGATAGTTGGATGATGCGAATAACTGGAATTTTGAGGACTTTTGGATGATTTGGATAAGGGCGACTTTGAGGACCCCGGATTTTTGGATGATTCAGAAAAGGGCGATTATGCGGACCCCGGATTTCGGATATCCGACTCATTAGCGCAAGATGCAGTTCATCAGAATACTGCCGTTCCTTAAAGAGGAATCCATTCTTTAACAACATCGGCAACAGCAACAGTGCATGTATCGAAAGTCTTTCACTTCTCGTCAAGGGAGGAAACTCTCAGGACATCACACTTCATTTCGTTACACATAAAATTTGCGAATTTTCCAAGTTTTATTACTCTTACTATTACTTTTACAATTACAATTTACTCTTACTATTACTACCACTTATTTGATTTCTGAACAAATCTGCCTTTTTTTCCTGTGTTCTGCATAGCATGTGGAGTGTGGTAGTGAAGTTGGTTGAATTAAGGTTTACATTTTGTCCGGTCATGCTTCGTCTATTCATAGTATCTCTCTCACGCTCAAAAATGGGGACCCCTCGAGACTAACTACAAAAGGGATAATTTGCGTGGTCCAGCAACGACTTGTCTAGTAAAAATCCTTATAATCGCATCATTACTAAGGTGAATCTGAATCTTTAAACACTGCTAGTGTAACAAATTGAAGTGTATGCAAAATCTTTCTCTAAGGAAGAACAAAATATTCTAAACGCAATGAACCCAGCTGACGATTAAGATGCCAGAGATTTCGCCACTCATGACACTTAACCGGTCTTACTGAATGCCCCGATCTGTCCTAAATGGGAGAGGCCAGCACTAATTGTAAGGTCACAGTTGCGTTCGGCATCCCACGACACGATGCCCACTCCCTGTTCGCAGGGGTACGAAAGCATCATTTAGCAGTAGGTTGAAGCTCTGAGACAAACTCAAAGGAGGGAAGGAGAGGAAATACATCGAGTGCCTCTCCTCCCACTAGGAGAGATCCGATGACCTTATGAAAAGCAACGTTAGCAACCTAAAAGTGTTTACAGAACTCTGATCTAGAATTAATGTTCTAAGGTAGATCTATGGTTACTAGGGAAAAAGGTAAGCATGCTTCGGATAAGGAATTTGATTCATGATTTCAACCCCTATGAGACCTTTGTGAGATTTCACTATCCGGTAGTACATCGTTTCAAGGAAAGAAAATTGAATACACTTCCGTTATTACTCTGTTCCAACACCGGATGCGACACCGTTTTCAAAGCAACACACACAAAAAGGCGACGTATATGTAGTTGATCTCTTTCTTCAGCCTTTCGCTTTAGTTCAAGAGGTGAATGATGGCATTAAAAAACAACCAATGTGTGATGGGTCAGCATTTCCGTTCCGTCTTCCAAAAAGAGAGCGGAACGGAAGGACTAACCGACCGAAACCCAGAATTCGGAACAGGGAAACGGAAATTCCGCACATCTCTGCTCAGCAGCGTGTCCGCATCCAAATTGCGCGATTTCAAAATGGAGCGAGGAAATTGAACTGATTATCCGGTTTTATCCGAATCATCGTATTTCTCCAGGGTCTAGACAACTGGATGATTCGGATAATGGAAATTTCACGGACTCCGGATTTTTGGATGATTCGGATAACAGCAATTTCGCGGAGGCCGGATAACTGGATGATTCGAATAGGGATATCCGAATCGGATATCCGAAAATGATTCATTCGATTCCAATGTGTACTGTCCAGGTCAACCACGCTTTCGTTCCCTGCCGGGTAAATGAATTGACACAAAACTTGCTTGGGAAGAACAAAACAATTGTACGTTGAATGGCCAGCACATGTCGTTTCCTATAGGCCAATTTTTTCCAGATTCATTTTTGTTTGCGCGATATCCAATAGAAGAATAATGTGTAATGTATAGCAGAAATTGACCATCCCAGCCCTGGTTGTATAAGCCTTTGCAGTTTTGATTGCTGAGAATTATCTAACTTTTCTCCCATGAACGTGTCTGCCCAAAGCTAGACGCATGCGAACGTGCGCATCGGTATTATGTCTGACACAAAAATGCTTATTTTTGAGCAAATTTGTCACCAATCGTCGGTGAGAAGTTTTACAACAGACTGATCTCTCAGGTTTAGGCATGAACTGGTTTTATTTCAAAACGGTGTTTAAAATACACCGATATTCTTGGGCCAGTCCATCAGACGTGTTCATGACTATCCACAGTGATTATGCGCTTTGCGCGAAACTACTACATATTGCAGAAATACGTCGTGTTATTGCAAAGGGTACAAGCTTAAGCTTTGTGAAGAGAGAGTTAATCACATTAAACAACAAGATTATCAGTCACCAAAGCATTGAGCTGCTGTTTGAGATATAATGCACAATTGTATAGTTTACATATGATGTGCGATGTGGACATAGAAACAACGTGCTCGTCAATTTTTATTTAGTTAGAAAGAATGTTTATTTGTCTTCATTTTTAATGTATGTCAGCGCACTGTGCTTTTCAACGAGACATGACACTCTTGACAAAGCTTATTAAGCCGCTCCTTGGTGTTACCTGAAAGTACTGTGCATAAATTCTAGCACCACATGCTGCCTTTCGAAACATGGACAGACATATTTCCTTAGACGTCATGAATAGAAATTTTATGGCGGTTTAAACATAAAAGGTCGTCTTGGATAGTGAATTTTCGCGACATTTTAGAACCCGGTTTTCGATTCCTGGCGCGTTGCAACTCCATTAACGCAAGACTGCGTCGGATTTGAAGGGATTTTAAATAGCCCAACAGTTTTAAGCGAATAAATGCACATGATCAGCCAAATACGCGTATAATAAGGTTTAAAACTCAAAGGAGCCACGAGTCTAAAAGATTGTAATCGTAGTTATTGTTAAAAATGTTGAAGAAATTCAGAAAATTCTTGTTAACCGGAGATCTTGGACTACTCGGACGATTTCTATAAGAATCCGTGGTTTGCTTTCGTCTCTATCTCCAACAATAATAACTTGTGATGTGCGAATTCACTGCAGCAGTGCATCACGGTTTGCAGAAAATCTGGACGACGCTTATAAATACAACTCGTAGACCCCGGTCTTCAATCAGTGGCACACACCATTTAAGGATCCGCTATTAGTATGGTCCACGACAAAATCTACGAGTGGAGTGAATTCATCTCACAGAGTCGGTGGAGCGAATTTAAGGACGATGAGGGAATCTCTTCGAAAGCTGTTCTATAGTGGCAAAAAACAGCTCATGTGCTTTCACCTAGCAGCGTAACCCAGGTTGCGCGGTTGGCGCTGTGGTACTCCTAAGCAAAGCAAAGCTGTCAAAGTCCTGTTAATGTTGAGCTTTTTATCGTGATCTTTAGAAGTATCACTTGCTCTTGCAGTGGTTAGCCTCTGACGATCTGCGTCGGAGTGACGCTACAGACGGATTCAGCACTGTCCCAACATATTAGGTTGTAACGAATTAAATGGCACTGGCTCGCGCCATTTTTTGGCGCGTCTTTACGCGTTTGATCAAGAACAAACCGTAACATGTGGCATATCATTCAGAAGCGCAAACTTTGCTCTACTGGTGAGTACCAAACTTTCTATGTAAAAGTGAGAAAACTTTAGAGTTTTATTGACTTTTTTGTAGATGGACAAAAGGGTAATCCGAGGCATTTACTTGTATGAATTCAAGCTGGGCACTACAGCTAAGGAGGCGGACGAGAAGATCAACACCACATTCGGTCAAGGATGTTCCACAATTCGGACGGCGTATCGTTGGTATCAGAAGTTCCGGAATGGAGATGAGAGCTTGGAAGAACATGAACGTCGTGGGAGGCATAGTGATGTTGATGAGGACAAGCTGAGAGATGTGGTAGAGGAGGATCCACACAAAGGTACCAGGGAGATAGCGAAGGTTCTTGGCGTCAGTCACAACACAGCTGCCCGGCATCTGAAGGAAATTGGAAAGACCAAAAAGCTGGAAAGATGGGTGCCTCACGAGCTGTCTGAGGAGCAAAGGAACCGACGATATGAGATCTCGTCCGCACCGCTTCTACGGAACGAAACGGACCCATTCCTTGATCGCATCGTAACCAGTGACGAGAAATGGATAATGTACAACAACAGGCGACGATCGGTACAGTGGGTGGACAGCGATGAGGGCCCCAAGGTTTTTGCGAAGCCGGAATTCCACCAAAAGAAAGCAATGGTGACAGTATGGCGGTGTTCGCTGGGAATTATTCACCACAGCTTCCTCCCTCCCGGTGAATCCATCACGGCAGAGAAGTACTGCATTGAAATTGAAGAAATGATGAAAAAGTTGAAGGATATCCGGCCGGCCTTGGTAAACCGAAGGCGAGTTCTCCTTCTGCACGACAATGCTCGCCCCCATGTAGCACGAATGACGTTGCAGAAATTGAATGAGCTGAGCATTGAAACTCTACCACATCCTCCGTTTTCTCCCGACCTCTCCCCAACAGACTACCATTTCTTCAAGCATCTTGGCGACTTCTTGGTAGGGAAAATATTCAAATACCAACAGGATGCCGAAAGTGCCTTCGAAGATTTCGTCAATTCCAGAACTTCTGATTTTCATGCTACTGGGATAAAAAAGCTTGTGTCACGTTGGCAAAGATGTGTAAAATCAGAAGGTTTTTATTTCGATTAATAAACTTGCCTACAAGCCGAGATATTAACTGTTTAATTTTACAGTGGTTCGGTGCCATTTATTTCGTTACAACCTAATAGATACATAGAGTACTGACGCCGCTTGCGAAGGCAACTAGCTAATGTAGAAGCAAGCCTCTTTTGCCAGGGCCGAGGTGTTATTTCTCATCTCAGCTTTGACATGCTTTACTGCCCACGACAATACCAATGCTAAGGGTTCGGTGGTAACTTGCCTTTTGCAAAACTGACTCATCTTTCACATCCGAAGGCATGCGTAAAGTCTCAATTCTCGTCTAAAATTAGCCTTGCATTAGCCACCTGGAGGTTTGTTAATTGGACATGTAAACAAAGTCACTCACATCGATAGCAATTTTTTTATTCTGGGATCTTTTGGCCCTTCTTCTTCTTCGAACTGAAAATGTTATGATCACTTACATATGTCTACTCTAAAAACGCCCCACTATTGCACAGGACAGAGTCCTGTCGTAAGCAATACAGTACTTGCAAGAATTTTAGATGTGATAGATTTTTGTACCAGTCTGTCCAATAATTCCTGTCCGAAAATTTTCAAAATTCTGCAATTTTCCTTAGAAGTGTTATAATATCAGGCAAGTGTAAAAACCTTCTAGAAGGTTCTCCAGAGTTCCACGCTAGGGGTATATAAGGCGCAGTCGCCGCGTCTGGCTACCAGTACAAGCTAAAATGGACCAAGGTCGAATTCCTACGTTCGTGTACTACGAGTGGCTGCTGGGCAACGACACGGGCACCGCGGTCGCCAACATCTGCAGAGCGTGCAAGGAGGATGCAGTGTCCCAACGCACAGTCAGGCGCTGGTTCAATCGTTTCGAGAGCGGCGACACAAGCCTCGAGGACAGGGAACACCCGCTGAAGATCATGCTCTGCTGCTGGTGGGACGCCAAGGGCATGTTGTACTTCGAGCTGCTCCCGGAAGGCAGGACGGTCACCGCCTCCATCTACACCGATCAGCTCGAGAAACTAGCCGCCGCCATCCGAGAAAAGCGTCCCCGACGGGCCTCGGTCCACCTGCTGCACGACAACGCGCGCCTCCACGTGGCGAAGGAGACCCAGCAGAAGTTAGCGACGCTCGGCTGGGAGACGGTTGTCCATCCGTCGTATTCCCCGTACCTCGCCCCCTCCGACTACCACTTGCTCCGCCCGCTGAAGCACCATTTGGCCGGAAGAAAATTCACCAACTACAACAACCTCAAATCCGACATCGCGGACTTCTTCGAGTCGCAGCCCCCGGAGTTCTGGGCGAAAGGCATCGGCGACCTGTCCAATCGATAGGCCACTGTTGTGGATAACTGTGGTGATTATATTGTTGATTAGATTTATTTTGCAATAAAGTTGAAAAAATTAAAAATGGTGAAATTTTTGGACAACAATTATTGGACAGCCTGGTACTATCTATCGATCACTGGGGCGTGGCAGGGCATTCGGATTAGACGACCGCTGTCGCGTCCATTCGATTTAAGGTTCTTGGTCCGGGTCTCCGGCACAGGCCAAGCAAGCCGGCTTTGAGTTGTAGGTCTACCTGTCCGAGAAAAATAAAATTCTGACTTGTTCATTAGCTGGTCACCGCAAATCATTGTATAGGGCAAATATGCATACGAATTGCCCCCACGATGAAGTGGAACGTGAGGCGCATCCAGCAAAAGTACTGACTAACACCGACCTTTATCCTTTATCTCGTTTCCTGCATACACCAATGGGAAGGCAAATGGGTGTTCACTTAACTCTGTCTGTAAGAAATGGAGCTGTTTTGATAACTGAAGCATAGCAAAACGCTATACTTTATCTTCGTTATCGACA
Source organism: Heligmosomoides polygyrus bakeri (assembly GCA_947359475.1). Lineage (NCBI taxonomy): Eukaryota > Metazoa > Nematoda > Chromadorea > Rhabditida > Heligmosomidae > Heligmosomoides > Heligmosomoides polygyrus. The sequence goes on from OX375866.1 coordinate 78,805,342, forward strand.
TGTTTACACTATTTTAATATATACCTTCTTGAAAGCCTGACTACAATAAACAATACTGAAATGAATAAAAAACGTGACGTAAAATAATGGTCACTGTGTTTTAAGCTGATATCTGCCCTTTATCAGATCTTATTTTTCTTCATTTGAAATAAGAACAGATTCTGTTAATTTCTCATCAACCCAGCTATTTCTATTAGTGTTTTTTAATTCTTCTCCTGTTTGTTTTGCTTCTCTTCTCTTCCTAGGAGTCTTTTTTTTTCATCTACATCAGTTATGATCGCTGTCCTTGTTCTTATTGGTAGAACTTAGTTTCTGCTTTTTGTGTTCTTTCGTGTCAGTTGTGCAATTTGCTGTGTTCGTATTAGAATCGCACTGTTTTGTACAAATAAATAGAAAAGAAGAGAGCTTCAAGGTTCCCAAATCTGAACATGGTGGGGTACGGTATTTTGAATGAGTGCTGAAAAATCCGCATTTGGATTCGTGCTTTCAGTCTCCAAAATTTCGATTTCTTTCGAACTGTAAAAATGGAGGTACGCCAGCTTCAGCCATACATAACTACTACCTGTTATGCAAAGTGCACCTCTTCAGAATAAGATTCCTAAAGCTTTTCCTACCTGGCGAGTTCATCCGATGAAATCTTGCTTCGAAGAACCAAGAACAAAATATCTTTGTCACTTAGCCCTTGAAACAAGGTATCGTCATCTTTTAAAGGCTATGATAACAGTAAAAATAAGACATGTCGCCAGACAGCTCGGCTGAGAAATTATATTTTAGGAGCATGTTCTGCTAGTTCATTTTTGAGAAGAGTACGACCTGAGTCGTCAGTGCGATTATTTACTCCCCTGTACAAGTGATGTGCTAGTATTTATCGTTTGATCAATAAAGAGCAAAAATTGAATGTCGGATTTAGCCCATCCCTCACAAGGGAATGGTCTGAAGCATATGTCTGAACGGGGGAAGCGACTATAGGGAGAATCCCCACCCCTCATTCAGTATGAATATGTGTTTATTTTTTTGCCAAGTCGTTAAACCCGAGGAGTAGGGGGGGGGCACAATGGGATACGGCGCATCACGAGTTTGGGGCTCTTCTACGCCCGCGATGCCCCTACCTCCAAGCGGCTCGGAGCGCAGTGGAAGTGCGGTTGCTTCGAGCGAGGAAGGTTGAGGCCTTGGCTTCTCTGGGTTGATGCGTTTTTGCATTTCAACTGACTGGTTGAGATTTGGGGGATTCTGACGTCTATACCATTTTCGGACGTTTTCTGCGTTTTCTAAAATCGCGATGTGTCTTTCTCCATTGTTATGAGCACGCAACCGAAATGCAATTGAAGACGTACCCTTTCCTCCGAAACAAGAGTTCCACCTGAAAACATCATATGCCCACTGCTCGCTTGCCTCTCCACGTCCATAAGTCCATCTTGCGGATCCCAATCGTCATCTTGTTCTTCCACCACTTCCAGAGGTTCGTTTCGTCAACATCAAGTTGACGTGCTTCAAAGCCCTTGAGTATGTTGGCCATCCGTTCGGCCAGCTTGATTTCTTTCCTCGAACGTTCCTTGTCTTGAGGTGGGCCACGCTTCAACGCGAGCAGGTGGATCACCATTCGACCGTCGGCGGACATTGTTGGTGTTAGGTTCTAGAAAACCTTCAGCAGACCTCTGATTTCCAGGTGACAGGCTGACATGAGGGATAGAGTGTATCGATGCCGTTTAGGTCAATTTGCGGGATCCACACACCTCTTTTCTCATCTGAACCACCTCCGACGTCACAACGTGGTCTCCTTTGAAAATTCGAGCAGGATGGTTTTTCCTGTGGTCGTGGGTCCATGTATGGAAACAGACTGTGACGAGCCTTTTTATATGCTGCCCGTACTGTGCCCAGTGCTGCTTCATGCACTTTGTACCTGTGTATCACAGGTGTTGATCATTTATACATCACCATGTTGAATACCACAGCGTACCGCTCGAAAGTGCGCAGAAAACGTCTGAAAATCGTATAGACGTCAGAATCCCCCAAATCTCAACCAGTCGGTTAAAATGCAAAAATGCAGCAACCCAGAGAAACCAAGCCGTCAACCTTTCCCGCACGAAGCAACCGCACTTCCACTGCGCTCCGAGCCGCTTGGAGCATCGCAGGCGTACAAGAGCCGCAAACTCGTGATGCGCCGTATCCCGTTGTGACCCCCTACTCCTTGGGGTTAACGACTTGGCAAAAAATAAACACATTTTCATACTAATTGAGGGGTGGGGATTCTCCCTACATGAGTCGCTCCCCCTCCCCCCCCCCCCCCGTTCAGACATACCCTTCAGACCCTTCCCTTGTTAGTGTGATGCGCAATGTACTATTTTGCTTCCACTGAGCATCGTGGAGGCGATGCATGAATGCGTACTTGGCCTAACACAATGACTTGCAGTGAGCAGTCGATGGAAACGTCAATGCATCTTCCATGCCAAAAAATGGCGATACCAATCCACTGACAGCGGAGGGATAAAGATCGACTGGTAAGGAGCGATCGTAAGCTCGTTGATTTGGGCGCACGCGAGAGCTGGCGCCTCATCCTACTGCATTACCGACGCCCATATAATCTAATACACTCAAGAAATCTGGGGCAGTGAATGTTAGACGGGTGTACCGGTGCGACCTCTTTACTTTTTCCTTATACATAGTTCATAGTTTAAGTTTCATATTTCAACGGAATCTAGGGCTGTACGCCAAGGGAATGCAAATTGCTGTTGTACCGTCTACATAGTAGAAATTAACACCTGGGGGGTCGGCTCTAACGCGCATACAGTCGAGTTGTGTTGTACTAGGCTAATCAGAAAGTCTTGAGCCGCTTGACATTTTTTTCTTTATTTTATTCTACGGTATAGGATGAAGCTTAATCATTGAATAAAACAATGGCTACCTAAACAACACAGATTTCGTATTCTAATACCTAATACATTCATACTGATATCCTGCTCGCGGATTTGCGAGTGTTGTTATTAATGTCGGATGATTTTGATGACTACTGCGTTTTTTTGTACTACACATTTGGTGCATTTTAAATAAATAACTAATCAATACGTCTGCCACCTAATAGGCAGCTCAGTAATTCTCTTCTTCCAGAATCGGGGAGATTGAGATTCAGAAAAAGTCGCTGACCATCCTTTCAACATCTTTAGCATTGGTGAATTTCTCTGTTGCAAGGAACGCCTTCAAAGGGCACCATAGCGACAGGCATAGGGGCAGTGGCAGGGAATCAGGGTTGGTGAGGAGCTATATGGGGCAGAGAGTTTTCGGGGACGAGGTGAACGGAACTTCGTCTTGTACGTTTTTCTCGAATAGCGCTCGCCAGTTTCTCATTGGCGTCAATGCTGCTCGTGGCCGTGTGTCCTTGCAGTCGTAATATATCATTCCTCACGAATCTCAGCAGCAGCAAAGAAGACACTTCTTGGGGTGAAGGCTCATTCTAACCTGTGTCGGTGGCTCTTCTTCTATACGAAGCCGCTCGAAACGATGCGTGTTAGAATCGTAATGACTCAGCTCAGTTCTTCCAGTATTGCCTTTCGATTCGGGCTGAGGAGAGTTGGGTACCTGTGTAAATCGAAGACATGGGGAACCCATCAATACAACACTTTTCTCTAGCCGAGGGCTTGGAGCCGACAGAGTACCGTTGAAAAAGTTCGCTCGAGCCTCATGGTAAGGCTGAAGGTGATAATCATCTTCGAGAACGTCGGAATCTTTCATTGAACACCGTGCCTCCTCCCTTGAAACGAGCGAAGCAGCGGTTGACAGTGTTGACGGAAGCGGTGTCCTCTCCGGAAGCACTTTTGATGATTGGAGCTGTTGCCATCGCTTCTTTGCCTCAACGCCTTTCATAGAAGACGATGAAAGAAGATGAAGCAGATGGCTAGAGGTGCTATTGACATCGAAATTGACACACCTATCACCTAGAAGTGACACACCTAGAAGTTTCATCAAAATAGAAGGTCCTAGAACTTTCACAAAATCGGCTGAAGTCCTTCTGACCAACCTAACAGTTTGAACAAGCTCTGAGTTTGTTGCGTGTCTTACCTCGAACATTTTCTTCATCTTCACATGCAGTTTCTATAGTTTTGCAGGTGTGTCCCGCGAGAATCGAAATGGGGCGCTGAATCGAGCGAGAACTACAGATGTAGATGCGAGAAAAAATTTACAGTGAAAAATCGTTCTTCCACGATAATCTTGAAGAAATTGTTTGATTGGCTTACGTATTTTTTATGAAGCAGCAGATGGCGCATTGATTCACGACATCCTATTTCCGTGGCGTCTTCGCCCATTTCCACCTCATATGCTTCTCTCTGAAGGAGAGCCAACTTTCAATCAAAGAGAGCTCTCTACCTAGGTTTACAAGGCTGTGACTTACAGTTAACGCGAAGGCGCTTGGGTTTGGACTGCTTCTCAGCGAGTTGGCCCTTTCAACGAGAAACGTGCATTTCCTATCTTTAGCCATCACTTTGTTGAAATGACGCCGCACGAATTTCAAATCAGTAGAGCCTGTTATCTAAACAGAGTGATTTAGGCGCAGTTACAATTGATCGAAGGGATTCTGATTCTACTTCTCCCCACCATAAAGCGTTTCTAGCAATTCAAAATAGTGCAATCTCCTGGAGAACCAGTTGTCTAGAATTCTCCATTAAGCCTTGCCTGGCATCTCTTTGCTTATTGCGGTGAAAACATAAAGTAAACCGTTAGCCAATTCCTGTGGGGATGCGTCACGCATTCTACTTCTACAAGATGTCATGGAGCACGAACGATGACCTGCGGTGACCAGCCGATGGAAAAGTCAATGTTTTATCCTCCCGGAGAAGCCTGTACCAATTCATCGATACCGAATTGACCGTAGGCTTTGTTACATGGGCGGAAAATCCGAACTGGAACCGAAGTCGTTTGCCCTCAACGGCCAGCACCCCAACTGCGATCTACGCGAATACGGTAAGACAAAATACAGTGGTAGGATTGCATTCATTTGCTACCAGAATCTATTAAAGAATCAATGACCAACCGTACCGTATGTACCGGAGAACCTGATGGTTGTCGCGTGCGCCCGATACCTGGTTCCTAGTTCGGATTTCCCGCCCAGGCCAAACAAGCCTTCCATTCTTTCGGGCAGCTGAATTGGTATCAGACTTGCCTGGGAAGGGTAAAGCGGTATGATCACTGGCTGGCCACCGCAAGACATTGCATGGTCAAGTACGCATTCAATTCGCCGACGTCACGTAGAGGTAGAAGACGTGGCGCATCCCAAAAGAGATTGAGTGACGCCGTCCTTTATCCTTCATCTTTATATAGCACACACGATGATGGCGTTGCATTAGACGCAGTGTCGTAACGTCCTCATCTGCGCTCCGGATTCTAGGGTAGTGAAGAGCGAAATTACTAGGAGATTGAACTGACCGGTATGGAGTCGACATCCAACAACCGATCGCCCTTTAAAAAAGCGTGACCACCTCTGCTATTACTTTCAACCTTAAACTCCAAGCTCTCAGAGGGTTGATGTGTTGGCAACGGGTGAGCTTACCTTTGTTACATGGCATTGCTTATTAACAAATTTAACGTCGAAACCGTTGCGGAAATTCTTGAATCGATGAACTTCTAAACACCCTTAGTCGGTACAAGATCTGTGATCATTTAGCTTTGTCTTACCAACAATGAAGTAGGCGAAGTTGTCTTGCTTTTTCACCCAAGCCATCCTTGATTCAGTGGCAGGATAAATATTCCAAGCTCGAAGAATTGAGAGCTTAAGCTGGAACAGAGACTAACTTGGTCTCTTCTAATGCCTAGCTCTCTAGAGTACCGAAGGTAGTTCCTCAATGCAGTCAATAAACAAGAACGCTTTCTATGTTAATTCCAATAGGTGACAAAATACAAACTGACCGTGTTTTGCTCTGCGTGCATTATTGATAGGAATTCTGGAACACCCATGGGAGCGACGTCATTGATTTCGAGTATCTGGGAAGAACAAGGCATGAAAACACAACGGCTGCACGATCCTTTTCTTGATGCACATGAAATCTAACAGACTAGACAGTAAGGTGTGCAGTCAAAGGAATACAAATGTAAATGACGTAGAGATATTGCGTCGACAAACTCATTATGAAGTGAGGAAAACGACTATTGTTCTTATTTTTCGGCGTTTGAGCCGCTCCACACTTTTGATGTCTTGACCCCATCTTTCCCGAACAAGCGCTTGATAAGGGTGAACACCAGTTACTTTCAAGTCCTTTTGTAACGTAGCAGCGCAGCGCTGGCTCGGGCGTTTTCTAGGCCGCTTTTCTGGCACCTCTAACTCAAGGCCTGTCTCGCGGACGCTGTCTTCTTTCCCACGAAGAATGTGGCCGTACCATCACAGGCGAACTTCGTGCACCTTATCAGCTGTTGGCGGACCGAACTTCTGCCGAATGACATCATTTCGGATGCCGTCCATGCGGGTGACTCCAGCCGTCCAGCGCAGCATCTTCGTCTCCACAACGCTGAGGCGCTGCTTCCAACTTCTTTGGTCGCCGGCCAACACTCAGCGCCGCACACTGCTACTGGCCGGACGATGGCTCCGTGAATTTTTGACTTTATGCGCTCTGGTAATCTTCTTTCGCCAAGTACACCTATCAACGAACGTCATTTGGACCAAGCTGCACTCCTCATGCGTTCACTTCAAGCATCAGACGGCCGTCGGACGCAACTGCTGATCCCAAGTATTCAAACAGCGAAGTGCGTGCAGGACTCGTTTACGTCAGTCGTTAGGTGCTTGGTCTTCTTCGCTTTCAATTTGAGTCCAAACATCGCCAGGCAGTCGCACCAAGCTTGCACCTGCCGCACGAGTCCGTCTTTATCTTCATAAGCGAACATTACGTCGTCAGTATAAAGTAACGTCCATGGGGCCAGCTTCTGAAGACCTCACGTACAACAAAGAGGTGTGGGGAAAGCGTAGAACCCTGGTGCGCCCCATCAGGGGTGGGAAACTCCATTGAGGTTCCTTCTGCAGCTTGCACTCTACTCTTGGGGCAAGAGTTTAGAGCATCCCCACTCTACATAAGTCCTTAAGGAACGAGACATGAATGGCCCATCAATATGCAAAGCCGCACTCGTTGTCCAAGAGCTTGACGATTTCACGACAAGGAAAACGACTGTAAATACTTGAAATCCTCCATTGCGAATAATCTTTTTGCTTGTTACACATTCTTAAGAAAGGATGAAGCGTGAGGTGATCTACGCTATCAGAGGAGGAACGGGAAGGCCAAATCTCGGCGCAATTATGTGTTGTCTGATACTTGCGACAACGACAGCGAATGATTATTGCCTTTCTTCTCTCTAGAGTACTATTCTAACTGGACTCTAGCGGGTGTGGGCCAACGCTAGAAGGGAGAGTATTCTATCCAACCGTAGACTTTACGCTGGGAATATGCAATCCTAGGAAGGACTCCATCCTATCCCGTACTGCGCCCAAATCTCAAGAAGATCTACATACTCCATCTTCGCTGCATAGTATAATGTATTCTGTAAGGTAAAAGACCACTCAAACGGTTCTATGGTATGCTAAAACACGTTTGATCGAGTGAACGAATGAGATAAGGTCAATAGTCACATCAAAATGAGAGCTTTTGTCACTACTGGTAGTGGTAGTAGTGAGCAGCAAGAGGAAGAAGCTGAGCTTAAGAGAACCGAAGGATCAGATTGGGGGTAGGCATAACGCGAACGAAAAGCGGGAGAAGTCGAGAGTGTTTGATAGGCTATGTCACTGCGCTGCAAATCACGAATTGCTCACAGCGTTAAAAAACGCAAACTTCAGAAGACATAATCACCTAAGAACTTACTTGGTCGCCCACTATCACGCTGTAGAAGGCGATGGAATACTTGCTAACTGTTCGTATCACCAAATTCGTCGAAAGAACAAGGTCTAGCGGCTTGCCCTGCAATGACGTAGAACTTCCTACTGTTGAAAGGAAGTGTCCTAATCGGCAATTTTTCTTCTGAACTGCTTTTTCTGTAGTCCACATCCCAGAAACGGTTATTTATTTATTTATTTATTTATTTATTTATTTATTTATTTCATGCACCCATAAAAGTGCGCTCAAGAATTATAGGGAAGAAACAACAGATGAAAAACCATTCGATGACAGGCACAAAAAAATAGAATAGCGTAAACCGTTCCTGGAAGCTAGGGGTCAAAGCTAGCTTTTAAAATGATACATTATGGTGGCCTTCCCACTTTAGATACATCTTTCACTCACATCGACACATCAAGGTTGAGCGGATGACGAAATATTGAAACTGGGATAACGGATAATTCTGCGCAGAAATGAGAGAAAATGGATAACGAACAAACAACAAGTAAAAGTAGGTTCAAATAGGCAGTTTTTACAAGTACGGCTTAGATGGACACCTGGCGAAGCTTCTTCGCGCGTCGCACTTCAACCTCCACCCCAACTTAACAGCTGACCTTCAGTACTTACTCTTATGTGCCCTATCCATGCGGCGGAGCGCTGGACGTGCCACAGAAAGGGCGTGTTGGGTCGTTGTCTGATTGGTTGGAGATTAGGGCAGCGCGACAGGAGGTACACACGCCCGCTGCTGGGGCGTGGCGTCAGTAGCTACACTGCTGTTCTGCGGACCGGAAGCTTTTGTTCTGCGTGTCAAAGGTTTCGTAAGGCAGCCGTTAGACTCTTGGTGAAGCCTAGAGTGTTGGGTGTGGGTGAGCAAGGGGGATGAGAGGAAGATCGCACGCCTCCCAGCAAGGGGCGGGTGTACCTCCTGACCGTCCCCCGGAGATTACGGTACGGTGCTCTCGCCATTAACATTAACACAAACCCATGCAAAGTTTCTGCTGCACGAAACTACAAATTTTATCCAGCACTGGTGTGCTACCCTTGTGGTAAACTGAACTAGGCCACATCTGATGTTATTAGGCATTCATGTGCCTTTTTGCCAAGGCGAATAACCACTGTCAGCAGCTGGTTCGTTCGCCTCTGATTAGCAGACACGGACTCCAAAGAGAAACTTTGGTCTTGACGTCTCCACTATACATTGGATCATACGTCAAATCTCCGGATATTTGGGTGATTCGGGTAGCGGCGATTTTCAGCCGCCGGGTTTCGGATATCCGATTCAGATATCCGAATCTTTAACTTTGCACTCTTATGTCCTCAAAAGAGTCAGCTTCAGCTCAAACATAAAACACTCAGAAGCTTCGGTTTTTTAGTATATTACTTGAACTTTGCCAAAAACTTTCCAACTTTCATACCAGTATTTTTCGATTCAATGAAAGTCTCCTTTTCTGAAACTACAAATGTAGTATCAATGTCCCCTTCATGTCCTCTTTAGCAGCTCATTATCAGATCCTCTCCAGCCATAACTCGGACTACAAAGCGGGCGGAAGTTTCGGCGCTCTTTAGGAAAGCAGAAGTTGCAAAAATGCCGGAACAGTGTAATTGGAAAGGCTCACCTAGTACAGCTTGCATGCAAAAGAAAGTGCACGATTTTCAAGGAAATGCGTCATTCCGTTACGAGCAATGCGATCAAGTAGTTGTCATAAGTAGTTTTAGCCACTACGCGGGAAGGAGAGAATAGCAGCCGGCATTTGTACCATGAACACCTTCACCTTAGCAGTTTTATCAAAACTCCGAAATTTAGAAGCAGACCGAATTAAACATCTGATATCGCTCGGGTCACACGTAGCGAAGTGCTCTAATTTCTAACGATCAGGCCAACCCAACAAACATAACATTGAAGGGTCATTCGCTTTCCATTTCATGGAAGACATACTTGGCATAGACCCCCAATTATACTGCAGCATAATTACTTAGGTATAATCTTGCGGACCCATTTGAATTATTCGGACATCAGCGACTTCCCGGATCCCGGATAATGGGGTGATTCGGATCGGATATGTCTGCCCAAATATCCGAAAATGGTTTATTCGCATCCAATGTATAGCCCCATGTAGTGGGAGACTCTGTGAGCACTCGCAGACTAGCGACGAGACACGGTGGAACCCTTCCGACAGTCCTCACTCGCTTCCAATCCCTCGGCTACAAGAAAGTGCTGACTCGATGGATCCCTCATGTTTTGGCTGATACCACTCGGTTTACCCGGAATTTGACTGTCAGTTTCTTTTCCGCGCTGCTGCGAAAGGGAGTTTCTGAAAGACCTGATTACTGGAGGTGAGAGTTGGGTCCTCTGCGATTCAAACATGCATCGTGCCGCGGGGTTCCCTCGAAGAGAAGACCCGCCAGCTCAAGCCGAAATGGGCCATCACCCCGAGAATTGTCTCCTTTGTATTAGGTCGATCGAAAAGTCTTACAACACTTTGCGCTACTGCCTGTTAAATTTTTTTAAAGTTCTTACAGTATTGATCTTGTGTGGTAACGTTCTCGAAACTTCCTCAAGCATACTATATAAGGCCTTGTCGAGTACAGAACAATGTCAATGATAAGCAGCAGAATCCTACGACCTATCGTCTACTACGAATTTCTGCAAGGCCATTCCGCAAGGGCTGCAGCATCTGCGCTGTATCCAAGGAGGAAGTCATTCACTACTCCACAGTGTCCCGTTGGTATCAGCGCTTCAAGGCTGGAGATATCTCTCTCGAAGGTCGACCTTGTTCCGGACGCCCCTCTGTTGTGGAAGAAGACAGCTTGCGCGCAGCCTTCAAGATGGAGCCAAGATCAACCGCTCGCGAATTGGCGGCGCCACTTGGATGTCAGCAACCTCGCTCCTTCTGACCACTACCTGCTCAGAGCTCTGAAGCAGCATCTTCAAGGTAGAGAGTTCGATGATCGACGTCGACTGGAAATGGAAGGTTCTGAATTCTTTTCCTCACAGCCCTCGGAATTCTAGCGGAAAAGAATAGGTGCCTGAAAGGTGGGGCAGGATCTTAGACTTGGATGGAGAATATATCGTGGACTGAGGTTTTGTATGTTGTATTATATTGTATTGCATTGTAATATTGTTGTGCTAGTGTTGCAAGACTTTTCGATCAACCCAATAGATTCTGGGATTGGCGAGGAATGTTATATTAGAAGCTGCTCTCGTGAGGACACACTGTCACCGGTAATATTCACGCCAATCAACTTCAGAAAATGGCGGACAAAACGCCGTTGGGGGAGAAAACGAACGAGGCTTCTGCTGAGCACCTATTCCACGAACGCTCGAACTCATATAGCCAAAGGTCGTGCAAATTGAAAAGCACTGGACACGGTTTCCTAGCCTGCATAATACGAGACATTCGACTGAGTTTGGCCGCCCATCACTCATTTTGCTCCTTAAGGTACAACAAAAAATTCACGAAAAGTTGAAAATGTTGGTCAGCGATTTCTTTGACTCACAGTTTTCCCAGCTTTTCTGGTAATTATTTTTAAAACTGCTGAATATAACTGGTGCTTGTGAGACTCCAACACAAGAAAGATTCCATCTCTAATACGATCAAAGCGTTCAATAATTTAACAACAAATTAGAGAACAGATGTTGGTGTTTTTTCAATTCTTGTTGGGGTACGCCATTCATTTTGCCTCTGAAGTGGGAAGTGAAGTGTGTGTGGATGCAGTGCCAATGTCTCTTTACAGGCTGACTTTCGAAGGCCAGCTGATGAGAAACGCACTGAACTGCACCTTCCGAGGCACATCTGATACCAAATTGGCTGCTAGCGATGAGGAAGTCAGTTGATTTTAAATGAATCTAAAATCGACTCTGGGTGCCATGCGAGATCACGCCTTTTAGCTGCCCCACCTTCACCCGACAGGAAAGAGTACCAGATGACCACGGTATTTCGAGCTGAGACGTACAACACTGGATGGGGCTTTGAACGCTGGTTCCACATATGTGCTTCATATCTGCTAAACACACCTGAAAACAGAGTCGTGGACCTCTTTCAGTTTGCTTTCTAAGCCCTCTGTCTGCGCGCAGAATCTGGAAACAGCCGCGGCCGCCGGGTGCGGTGGCGCAGTGAGCAGGATAGAAGGGCGGCAGATGAGACGGAGTGGTTTTTGGTTCGACTCTCCTGTGATGCAATGTTTGTGCACCTCTTGAAAGAGATCCGCTACAGTCAAGCGAGGTACACCATGTAGAAAAGCAACCGAAATGTGCCAGAAAGAAAACCTGATTCACAGATACTAGTCGCTTTCACGACTCCAAACTTGATGTTTCCTCATCTAAACATAGCCAGAAAGGTTATTTAAGGACATAGTCACCTAAGTAAAGTCTGTTTTTAAATTTTCGAGTGATTACGTTGAGTTACTGTAGGTGTTGGCTTTTATGGGTAGCCCTTTCTCACTCATACCAACCTCAAGATACTCATAGCTACTTCGAGGCAAGAGAACATAGATTGGACAATATCTCGGGGATATTGTCCTTCAACAACACCGGGGGTAGAAAAAAAAATCACCAAAAGGGGTTAAGGCACTGATCGGGCACCCATATGTAAAGGCGATGGGTCATGGCTATGGATTTCGCCCATACTCCGCCTAGAGATGTTATTTAAAGCGCTGATCATTTATCTGAGGTTTTATTTTAAAATTTTGATTGAGTGCAGTGGGTTACGGTAGCTATGAGTAAGAAACGGTTACCCATGCTCACCATTAACTACAGTAACCATTACCATCGTAAATCGAAAATTTAGAAACAGACATTATAGAGTGATTAGCGCCCTAAATAACAACATTCATGTTTACATGAAGAAACTTTCCCACGTCTGGAGTCGTGAAAGCACAATATAAGCTGCGCCATAAATATGTTGGAAGCGTTTTTGTTTTCATTGTCTTTAAGTATGTGTGTCATTTTAACCATATATAACACTGTTTTTTCTCACAAATCGTGAAGTCTGCAACCTTGGATCTGAGAAGAGTGGGACTTTCTGTTCCCAACATTGCTCGTCTGTTGAAGCTGCACAGGAAGACAGTCTATCGCTGTGTGGGACGCCACTCTCTGCTTGATCGTCCCCGACCTGGCCGTCCGCTATCCGTAGCAACAAGCAGTCTTGGAAAAACCGTGAACGAATCAGGCGCGGAATACTACCGCAGCATGAGAAAGATGGCATCCGAGACCAACGTATCAACTGCGACAATGAGGCGAGTTGCTAAGAATGAACTTGGACTGAACCCCTATCAGTTCCGTCAGCTGCACGGACTGACACCTGCACAGATGGAAGGAAGAATGAATGTAAGAAGAATGAGAAAGGCTCCTCGGGCGACACGACCACCCAAGATGCTCTTTACCGACGAGAAACTTTTTTAATTGAAGTCTTCTAACCGTCAAAACTAGCGGTTATTGGTTAAACGTTTGGTTGGTGTAGATGCAGACAGGTAAGGAAGTATTGCTCATAGAAACTCATACAGCTTCCTTGACGGTTTAGGCCGAGTTTGCGCCATAGCACAGGACGGACACCATTTGTTTTTATTGGGAAAGGAGGCAAGATCAACACCAATATCTAGGTACATGAGCGACATTGTGAAGAAGTAGCTTCTCTGAGCTCTCTGCGCGCAGGCAGTGGGCAGAGATGGCAAACTGAAAGTGGTCCACAGCTCCGTTCCCAGATGTGTTTAGCAGGTATGTGATACACAATTGGAATTACCTTTTGAAGCTACATCCATCATCCCATCTTAAAGTGCCGTGGTCGCCCGGCTTCCTTACCTTGAGAGTTGGGCAATACCTCATCTAAACTTTCTAGGTACGAATGTATGTATATTAGAGCTGTTCATCGTCAGCGCTTTGACTCCAGAGACTCGTGTAAAAAATTTCAAGACTACGGTCTGAGCGTAGGTGTGAGACATTTGTTGTTCCTTATTCAGCCCAAAATCCGCCGGATAACGAACAACAAAACAGATAGGCTAAACCCCGGAGACAGAATCCGCTCATTCCAGCACAAAGGTTTCTCTTCAACGACGTATTGTTATCAAGTAGGAATGCTACTGACCGCCGCCACTTCCACGTCAACTACCTTCAATAGGACTTTTGGAGGCCTTATTTCGGCCGTTAAGGCCATGGATTTGACATTGGACTTGCTGGCTGACACTGAAAAGCAAAATTGCGGTAGAAATCGCTGCTCTGAGATTGAAAGAAATAAATAACACACTCACTATTCTCCGCTCTACTCTTAGTTTTAGTGGCAGAGAAATCTGTAGTACTCCTGTCTTCTGACCCTGTTCTCACCGGAAGCTGGGTTGATGTTTTCACATCTAATGCCACTCTTGCTGTTTTTAATTCCTCTTTCGTATCTTCATTGCATTCCTCGGACCTTTCTCTTCGCTTCCGTGCCGCTCTAACCCTTGCTCTTTCGGCTCTGATGGCATTCTGAAAGTAGACACATCGAAATCTATACTTTGCACCTCGCCGAACATCATACAAGCTCCTCTACTCAGCGCCTTCAATGTGTCCGTTTTGTTGCTTATAGGAGCCAAGTTGTTCGAGATTAGTGCCAGAAACGTCATTTTTGACGACTTGCTGGAGCAGTTCGGCGACCAACCTTCGTGATGCAGAAAAGGAGCAAATGATTGCCGCATGTAGTCTCCACTCATTAGAAAGCAGCCAGATTCATTGCTCACTGCCGTTGCGCTTTCGCAAAGTTTCCGCACTCTCCTTCCCTGATGTACCCAACTCGCTCGCATATCCGGGTTCCAAAGCTCCAGCACGTACCGGCGCTAAGCAGCTCGAGAGGAATCACCTTTCAAGGCTCCGTGTTGCACGAAATTAAAAGTTTGACACGCACTGGTGTGCTTCTACCCCAATGGTGAACTAGACAGGCCACTTATGATGTACTTGGACAAACGTGCGCGTTCCTATCTGTTAGAGGGATACGGTAAGGGGTAGCAGGAAATGAGGGGTGGATAAGGGAAGATAGTAAATAGGGGGTGTATAAAAGCCCTTTTGGGTATGAATAAAGTGTCTACCCTCTGTGTTGTGCCGCACGCCACTTAACTGGCGATCAGGTCGGACAGCGGGAGAAGAAACGTCCGGAGCCGAGCCGAAGCAAGGACTGTCGGAAGCAACAGCAGCGCCAAGGATGCAACCAGCCGTGGAGAAGAAGAGTGGTGCGGTCGAACAAGTGACCGCAAGCGCAGCCGTGAACCTGGTGGACCAGGGGGCTGCGGATGTATACCGCGGCCGTACCCCTGGTCCGTATATACCGGGCACGGCGTGGCGCACTTGGTGGAAGCTGTTCACCAACTTTTTGACACTAAGGAAAGTGTCTGAAGAAAAGGACCAGCGATTGGTCTTCCTACAAGAGGTAGGTAATTTAAACTATGAATTATTAGAGTCACTTATGCAAGGACGTGAGCTGGAGGAGGTTCCGTTAGCGGAACTTCGGGCAGCGATGGAAAGGCATTTCCAGCCGCGTAAGTTAGTCCTAGCAGAAAGGTTTGGACTCATGTCCAAAGTTCAGAAATCGGGTCAGGCGTTAAATGAGTATTATGCGGAACTTCAGAAGGCCGCAAATACCTGTGGGTTTGAGACCGTAAAGAATTATCGTGACGCGATAGTTACAATGGTCTTCATTGGCGGGTTACAATCGGTCGAGACAAGGAAGCGTCTGTTAGAAAGGGAGGACTTGACCTCAAAGGAAGCTTTGGAACAAGCCGAGGCGTATGAGCGAGTAGGATTAAACTCTCCGCATCTTAAGGAAGGCCCTCAAGCAGTGGGAGTGGCCCAGGTAAGTCAGACAAGAGGCAATCGTATTCGACAGCGAGCCAGGCCGCCGCATGATGGTCAGGGTAAGAAACCGGGCAAGAGCCCAGCTCGGGATAAACTGAGTTGTAGGGTTTGCGGACGGCCAGGGCATTTCGGATACGAATGCTTACAGAAGAATAAAGCATACTGCAAAGTATGCAAGAAAAAGGGACACCTCCCAGCGACGTGCTGGAAGAGAAGTAGTCCTAAAAGCCCCCGCCAGATCCACTGGTGTGAGGAGCCCGCCGGTAGCTCCGACAGTGAAGATACGGTAAGTCAGCGTGTGAATTTAATTGTACCACGCGGAAACCACTGTCGTAGAGCGCAGAGATGTAAACCGGTGAGAGAGAGGCGACCTCGAGAAGAGGTGGGTAAGTTGAATATGGAGCCGCCCAGGATGATTAGTGTTGAAGTGAATGGGAGGAAGATCCCATTTGAGTTGGACACGGGTGCGTCGATGTCCATAATAGATGAGGTAACGTGGCGAAATCTGGGTAAACCAGAGTTACGTAAGTCGGATGTAGCGGCAACGGCGTATAATAATAAGCGCATAAAATTCCAAGGCAAAACACAGTTGGAGGTTAGGTTTGGAGATAAGACCGCCATTATGGAACTCCATCTATTTAAAGGAGCTACCCACTCATTGTGCGGAAGAGATATGATCCGCGAGCTGCACATTAATTGCGGACCGCATTATGGAAAGGTAAATAAGGTAGAGGAGTTAAGTAAAGTAGAAATAAAAAAGGAGATTGTGCGTATATTGGAAAAGAATAGAGGTCTTTTCCGAGGTGGTTTAGGGAAGTGCACAATAACTCAAGCGCAGCTGAAATTTAAAGACAACGAAGTGGTGCCAAAATTTTTTAGAGCCAGGCCTGTGCCAATCGCACTAAGGCCGAAGGTAGAGGCAAAGTTGGAAGAACTAGTAGAAAATGGAACATTGAAGAGGGTAGAGCATAGCCGATGGGCTACGCCTTTAGTAGTAGTACCGAAACCTGGTGGAAAAATTAGGATCTGTGGAGATTATAAGGTGACGGTGAACCCACAGCTAGATATTAATCAATATCCTCTTCCTAAACCAGATGATCTATTCCACATGTTGAATGGTGGAAAGAAATTTTCCAAGCTAGATCTGTCTGATGCTTATATGCAAGTCGAATTAGAGCAAAGCTCTAGGAAGTACACTACAATAAATACCCATAGGGGGTTGTTTGAAACGAGAGTCCCGTTTGGAATCGCGTCCGCCCCAGCAATATTCCAGCGCATTATGGAGGAAACGCTGGCAGGAGTGGATGGGGTAGTAGTGTATTTAGATGATGTTACCGTCACAGGTCCAGATGACAGGACACATTTAGAAAGATTAGAAAAGGTTTTGGACAAGCTGAATCAAGCAGGGTTTCAGCTGAAGAGAGAAAAATGCGAATTTCTCAAAGAGGAAATGGAGTTTTTGGGTCATGTAGTAGATGCAAAAGGCGTGAGGCCTTCACCCAGTAAACTGGAAGCAATGTTAAACATGCCTGAACCAAAAAATTTGAAGAAAGTTGAGTCTTATTTAGGCATGGTACAATATTATGGTAAATTTATCCCTCGGTTAGCTACGCTAGCGGCCCCACTAAACCACCTAAGGAGAAAAGGGGTTCAGTGGAGATGGGGCAAGGAGGAAAAAGAAGCCTTCAGGCAAATAAGAGAAAAATTAACAGCTACGGATACTTTGGCACATTATGACCCAGAGGTGCCTGTAGTATTAGCTACAGATGCGTCGGAGTACGGATTAGGTGCAGTGTTATACCACAAATATAGTGACAATAGTGAAAAAGTGATAGCATATGCATCACGGTCCTTGACAAAGCAAGAACGTAACTATGCCCAGATTGAGAAAGAAGCCTTGGGAATTGTATATGGAGTAGAAAAGTTTAACCAATTTTTGTATGGGCGTAGATTTACACTGCTTACGGACCATCAGCCATTGGTTCGCATATTTGGCCCCAAACAGGGTTTGCCTGTAATAGCAGCGAAACGACTGCATAGATGGGGGCTGAGACTCATGCTATACTCGTTTGATATAGAGTATAGGAAGACCGAGGACTTTGGTAATGCGGATGGGTTATCCCGTTTGCCGGATCCTAGAGAATTACCAAGTGCAGAAATGGTAATAAATGAAGTAGAAGCACAAGAGATGGCAGAGGAAGCCATAGCAAAGTTGCCGGTAACGGAAAAGGAGATTGCACGGGCAACAGAAGAAGATGAAGTGCTAAAGAAGGTACTTCAATATGTTCAAAAAGGCTGGCCGCCTAAGATAAAGGACAATAAGCTTAAGGCATATTGGCCTAAAAGAGCGATGTTGTCGTTACATAAAGGATGTCTGTTATGGGAAAATAGAGTAGTGATCCCGGAAAAGTTTCAAAAGTCCGTGTTGGGGATGCTCCATAATAGTCATTATGGAAGAAATAGAATGGTTACCTTGGCGAGAACTAAGATATGGTTCCCGGGCATAGATAGGGCAATAGAGATGATTGTTAAAAAGTGTAGCACGTGCGCATTGATGGGTAAAGATCCGGTGAGAACACCACTGCATCCATGGGAAGAGCCGGAAAAAGTGTGGCAGAGGCTACACGTTGATTTTTGCGAAACTAGAGGAGGGGTTAAGTGGCTGGTGGTAGTGGACGCAAAGTCCAAGTGGCCCGAGGTTGTGAGAATGGGCTCAACCACAGCAGAGAAAACGATAAAGAAGTTAAGGGAAATATTTAGTAGGAATGGATTACCAGAACAATTGGTGTCAGATAATGGACCACCATTTACCTCCGTAGAGTTTCGCGAGTATTGTAGGATGAGGGGGATAGAGCAGATATTCACACCCCCATACCACCCCAACTCTAATGGGGAAGCAGAACGTTTTGTACAAACGTTCAAGAACGCGCTCTATAAAGGCCTTCGATCGGGAAAGGCAATGGAGGATGCAGTAGTAGATCTTCTTTTTGAGTATAGAGTAACACCGCACCCAGCTTCGGGTAAAGCTCCGGCAGAGATGTTGATGGGACGACACCTGCGGACTACATTAGATATAATAAGGTCCGAAACAAAAAGAACACCCTTGAATACTTATGGAGAACAGATGAAAAGAGGGTACGATAAAGGAAAAAAGATGAGGGAATTTGCTGTGGGACAAGAAGTATTCATAAGAAACTACAGCAATGTAGGAGACAAATGGATACCTGGAATAGTAATAAAGCGCCTAGGAACGAACACATATGAAGTACATGTCGGGATCGGTGCGCGCAAGGCTCATGCGGATCAGATGAAGGAAAGACTGATCCTGTGGGAGGAAATAGAAGATCATAAGTTGCGAAGGAAGGGAAGTCAGGAGATACGTGCAAGAGAAGAGCCAGGGGACAGATACTCTGAGGGGGTGAGATCCCCCCAGTCGACTAACTCACCTCAGGTGGTGAGAAGACCACAGCGGAAGCGAAAACAAACAGACCGGATGCGAGAGTATATGCGGGAAGAAAAGCGTAAGCGTGTGCAGCGAATTAGCTTGATATCAGTAATATCACGAGGGAAGGAGGAAAGGAGTAAACAAACAAGGCTGTCAGGGTATTTAAGGCGTAGAGAAGGAGTAGGGTTCACTTATGTGGCCTTTTCAACCGCCGGGCGGAGGCGGGTACCCACCGCAGGTGGTGGCCCCCCCCCCCCCTCCGGTATACATCGTCCAGCAGCAGCCGACTCCGACTCCGACTCCACCAACGACGACGACGACAGCGATGGGGCCACCATGGATGGTGCCCCCGTGGGCACTCGCGCGAGCGCCCAGGCAGGGACGGTGGTTCAACGCCGTCCTGAGCCGAAGACGACGCGCAGAGAGGAGGGCCCTGAGCCGTCTGGCGGAGACGGTTCGGGGCCTCCAACGTCGGTTGCGATCGAAAACGAGGAGCCGATCAAGGTCGGGAAGCAGATCCACGTCGAGAAGCCGCAGTCCGCCGCCGAAGATCAGCAGAAGGAGGACCCCCGAGAATGAAGGGGAGCGAGGTGCTGAGCGCTGAAGAAGCGCATATGAAAAAAAAAGTTTCAATAAAATGAGTAAAATGTTGTGTTGGTTGTGTTGTACTCGTGGAAGCCGTTGAGGTCGGCAGAGGCATCCACCTCTGGAGAGTGACAGATTGTCACTAGGGGGGGGATGTTAGAGGGATACGGTAAGGGGTAGCAGGAAATGAGGGGTGGATAAGGGAAGATAGTAAATAGGGGGTGTATAAAAGCCCTTTTGGGTATGAATAAAGTGTCTACCCTCTGTGTTGTGCCGCACGCCACTTAACTCTATCAAGGCGGGGACAACTACTTACAAGGAGACCTCCCTTAGAGCCGTTTAACCACCAAACCCTCCCACTGCATGCAGCACCATGGCCAACTGGTGTAGATCCTGTCAAGTGCTGCTTCTTGAACAATCGTCAACAGCTCTCGAAAGAATGTTCAAAATCAAAGGTGGAACCTCGTAAAGCGGGGCTTTTTTCAGAATATCTTGTTTTGAACATTTGTGCGCATTATTGTGATGACTGTACGAAATAAACAAATATTTTGCCCACGCTCACTCACTGTATGCTTATTACATTTTTAGCACGATTTTCCCTACCGATATTCCGGTTGATTATCTGTACCGTGTTTGGAGGTGCCTAATCGTAAGGCCGGAACATCTCGTTACCTCGGAGATCGCATGATCCAGCACATCGTTCTGCCATCGCTCGGAACTGCATAAGTCTTCAATCTACCGCATTGCCATGATGAGGGTTTCGACAAATTTACGGAAGCCTAGCGACGTCTGAGTCACACCTAGAACTCCATTCGGCAAGGCTGGGTGTTTAGTGCCTTTTCGAAGCGACAGGACAAAATCTGCCCTAGTAGCTTGCTCGCCACCGAGCCCCCTTCGTCTTCGATGTAAGAGGCGCGAAATTCTCAAATTGCGCAGGACATCTTGGATCCTGGACCGAGGCAGCACGAGAATGACAAACGATTGTATCTGCAACGCCAGCACGGTCTCCCAAACGTCTAATTGATTGCTCTTATAGAAACAGAAAGTCCCACGTTGATGTCCTGCAAGGAATCCGAGACTTGGATGAACGACACTGATGGTGAGAGAGGGACATCCACCCACCACTCGTAGAGGTTCACTGCCTCAATGTCGGAGGCGTAGGCTTTATCGTGCACCCCGTCGTGCTCCTCGCCAATTCATCCGAAGCCCTAGTTTAGTTATATTTATTCAAATGGTGCACATTCTTTTCTGTGACGTCCGCGAAGCTCGTAAGGGTCATCTCAAATCGAGACAGAAAAAAGAAGTTACGAAATCGAAAGCGCCTCCTCATCACCTTTGCTGCTTCTTCCTCCTCTTCTTGACTTCGGTATTCTAAACAACAGACAAATATTTCGAACAAATATTCCCAAACGATGCATAACGCTAGTTTGGACGCAATGCGTGTTTGAGGATGGATGCACTCTTGCGACGACGACCTTTTTCTTTTTGTAGTTTCATACTCTAGCGGAATTCTAGAGCTGGGATGGACCACGCTAAGGAACATAAACATGCTGTCCTAGCGTGAGCTGTATATTGAAGAAATTCACACCAAGAAAGGAGTGCCCCACCCCAACTCGCATAGTGTCCTAGGTTGTTTCATTCGATGCACAGCGATGAAAGAAAAGTAGAACTGGCCCAGCGTACATACCTTTGACCTTTCGTCTAGTCTGTGGTGCGGCAACATCAGATGAAGTGCCTTTTGCTGCTTTTCTGTTCTAAAAAAGCGGCGATGTTCTTGCTTCTGGTGTACAAACTCTAGCACGAATTACACCGTTGTGGCCAATTTTTACTGCTACATATGCGTGCTCAGTTTTTGCTAGATGAGTGACACTATAGGCGCTATAAAATGTTCCGCTCAGAGTCACCTCTGAAATGTCAATATTGCGGAAAATGTATGCAAACGAGACAAAGACAGGTAAGAAGAACAGACAAACAATCAGATACTTGGGGTTTGTGCCCCTATTCGTTGACTCGGAGGGAAAGACAGCCTACGGGAAGGAAACCGTGTTGCAACTAGCCATCTCCTCGAGTTCCTTTCTTGGTTCAATCCCAAGGCGTGGGGGGGGGGGTACGGCGCCCTCGGGGATACGGTCAGGAGCTGCACCCGCCCCCTGCTGGGGGCGTGCGATCTTCCTCTCACCCCCCCCCCTTGCTCACCCATCCCCAACCCCCTACGCTTCGCCGAGATTCTAACGGCTGCCTTACGAAACCTTTAACACACAAAACAAAAGTTCACGGCAGCGCGACAGGAGGTACACCCGCCCTGCTGGAGGCATGGCGTCAGGAGGTACA
Source organism: Heligmosomoides polygyrus bakeri (assembly GCA_947359475.1). Taxonomy (NCBI): domain Eukaryota; kingdom Metazoa; phylum Nematoda; class Chromadorea; order Rhabditida; family Heligmosomidae; genus Heligmosomoides; species Heligmosomoides polygyrus. The sequence continues at coordinate 78,827,360 of OX375866.1, forward strand.
TCGCTGTTCTGCGGAGCGGAAACTTTTGTTTTGCTTGTCAAAGGTTTCGTTAGGCAGCCGTTAGACTCTCGTGAAGCGTAGGGGGTTGGGGGTGGGTGAGCAAGGGGGATGAAAGGAGGATCGCAGCCCCCCCCCCACAGGGGGCCGGTGTACCTCCTGACCATCCCCCAAAGTTTCCGGTCCATAGAAAGTACAGTGACGCCTGCGGGCTACACGTATCGACCCCACGGCCACCATACGGCTAACCCTGTACGTATCGCCTCGGTGAACCTGGCGCGCACACATGCGTTGCGGCGCCGGAGGATAGAAATGATTCTACCATAAGGGCACAAATTCTAGTGTGAGGGACGTTCTGCCTGAAAGCGGCACGGGCAAAGGCGCGGGACAGTGCCTGCGGAGACAATTAGCGTCGACTCGCGCAGCAACACCCGCCGCTTCGCACTCAGCCAGACAGCCCCCGCCACGGAGGCGATTGTGACCCAGCCAACCATGGGAGCTGGTAGGTCGAACAGATTTGGTGTGATTACAATCGATGGAGGGATAGGAGGCCCAGACGGCTTGCATTGACAGTCCAGAAATTGGGATTGGTCTGAACCCTACCATCTCCTATATTAGAATTTCGAGCTCTATCGAATGAGCCAGAAAAGAATCTTGCCTCAATAACCCTTTCAACAATTTTTTTGTCAAGCGCTGTTCAACTTTCGTTAAATATCAGTTTTTATTTATATCAGAATTAACTACGAGGCATGCTTCCAGGCTACTGATGTGAACTCAACCATCTCCTGCATTACATCCTGTCTAAATAACCCTTGAGGCGACTTTTTAAGTGTTGTTTATTTTCGTTAAATAGCAGTTTTTATTTGTACCAGGATCAATTGCGAGGGATGCTTCCATACTACTGATGTAAACCATACCATCTCCTGTGCTAAAATTTCGAGCTCTATTGAATGATCTAGAAAAGAACCCAGCCTCAACAACCCTTAAGCGATTTTTTAGGGCGTTGTTTATTTTTCGCTAAATGTCGGTTTTTATTCACATATATCGGGTTAAATGCGAGACGTGCTTCCAGGCTAAAATTACACTGGGATTCCAATTAGATAGACGAGAGATCTTTTAACAGAAGTTTAAAGCGTTAGTTTCATCATTACATCTCTTTAGCATTTCATAACTGATTTTTCTCTGGAACTTTATAATGCACACACCATATAGTTCGAGACTAATCGTAAGACTGGATAGGTTGCTCATCAAATCTAATGTTCACCGAGAATAAATTTCATCACACAATGCTTCAAATTGCTCGTCCAGTCGTTTGTGGCTTCTAGCAGTTTTTTGACCTCGCGTTCCACAGCCAATGTATAATACCTGCATAGCGAATGCCTCCTCCACAAATTAACGAGTTAGGAAACACTCATGGAATGCTCTGAGAAAACTAGACTACTTCGGTGTTCTTAGGAGGTCCACCGACTATCAAATTGAACTCGTGAGCAATTTCAGACTGTGAACATGCTCTACGCACTGAAGGGTCATAATGTCGTTTTCAAAAAGGTTGAGCACTTGGGGTGCTCTTAAAAGGTCTCTCGTCTATCTAATTGGATCCTTCGCGCAATTTTAGCCTGGAAGCATTCCTCGCAATTAATTCTGATATAGATATAAACTAATATTTAAGGAAAGTAAACAACGCCTAAAAGCCGCCTTAAGGGTTTTTTAGACAGGATAATTTCTAGCTCATTTGATAGAGATCGAAATTCTAGTACATGAGGTGGTAGAGTTCACATCAGCAGTAGCCTGGAAGCGTGCCTCGTAGTTAATTCTGTTATAAATAAAAACTGATATTTACCGAAAGTGCCTGAAAAAAATGTTGTAGGGGTTATTGAGACAAGATTCTTTCCTGGCTCATTCGATAGAGCTCGAAATTCTAATATAGGACATAGTAGGGTTCAGATCAATCCCAATTTCTGGATTGCCAATGCAAGCCGTCTCAGCCTCCTATCCCTCCATCGAATGTAATCACACCAAATCTGGTCGACCTACAGGCTCCCGTGGTTGGCTGGGTCAGCATCGCCTCCGCGGCAAGGGCTGTCTGGCTGAGCGCGAAGCGGCGGGTGTCACTGCGCGAGTCGACGCTAATTGTCTCCGCAGGCACTGTCCCGCGCCTTTGCCCGCGCCGCTTTCAGGCAGAACGTCCCCCTCCCCAATTTCTACACCGTAATATTTTTAGGCGTTCATGCGTTCATTTCACGCCGTTACTCTGTAGGTGCGGTCTTCTCTTCCACCGCGAATGTTGCTCCTGTTAGGTACTTATGTGTTTTTCGCTGCTTTGACTGGAAGCTCACTTTCCCAACAGCCACAACAGTTCATTTTTTTTCGTTTCATTTCACCAAAAATGTGCTCCGAACACTTGGCGGCAGGCAAAGAGTGATATCGGGGCAATGGCTAACACAACCTCCCAGTGCAGTGCCGATTTGGATAATGAGTTCTTGATGCCTTTGCGAATACCTCTGACCGGGAAGATAAGCGATAAGGTTACGGTGTAGATTTTGTGGCCGTATGCTAAATCATACTTGTCGCCAGAGGTCGTTGAAGGTTTCGCGTTTTTACGTCTAAATTTCCTCTTTATTTCAGGAAGTAGACCGCAACAGTCACAGGAGGGGTTCAGTTAGGCAAGTTATGTTGCAACTGTTCAACTCCATTTAGTGTTTGGACTTGAGCATGGAGTGTCCCCCCGCCCTGGAACTGGACCCCTTTCTTTGTTCCACATGCAGCCAAAGTGGAGGCGGAGTGTGATGGAAAAGAAGAAATAGAAACTGAATTATAAAACTCAACCAGAATTTGCTGCCACCGTAATCCAGTGTCATATAGCCACTATCACCTCCAAAGATGTGTTCGCAACAACCACCAATACAATGTGCGGTTGTACGGCATTTTCCTATCTCGTCGGCTACAATGATTGGTTTCAAAAAATAAAGCCCAGTGTACATACATATACAAACCAATTTCACGCAAAAAGGGGTAGCAAGGGCAGCTACTCCGCAACTCAGGCATAAAATGGCTCTGGGTAGGATCACCAGTGCCACCTGTTGCAATGCCCCAAGGACGTGAAGTTACAAGAAAGTCGAAGACTTAGGCGCAGAGCTGCACTGAATTATAGAAATCAACTAGAATTTGCTGGTGCCTGCCTGCCAAACCTGCCCACTAGGATGTTGGTTTGGATAAGTATGTGCACTGCACTTTTTTTGAAACCAACCATATTGTAGCCGACAAGACAGGAAAATGCCGGACAACCGCACTTTGTATTAGTGGTTGTTGCCCTCTTTGCACGTATAATGACTATATCACATTGGATTACGGCGGCAGCAAATTCTGGTTGAGTTTTATAGTTCTTAGAAATAGAAGGGTATTACGATGCGCTCTAGCAAGCTACGCACAGAGCCAGCGCGTCCCGATTTGCCCTTACAAGTACTATAGCGCCGCAGCACTCCCCATGGAGAACGCCTGGTGCAATCCAAGTAAGGGTGGTCCAGCTTATACACACATTTGAATAATAGTTGAAATGGAGACACATGCGACAAAACGTATAACGTATAACGTAATGCAGCCACTAGACTCTCGAGGAAGCCCAGGAGGTTAGGGAGGGTGGACACGGCAAGAGGACGGGGGCGAGAACGCACGTCTCGTCCAAGGTGGACCCCTCATTGGATTGCACTGAACGCCTAAAGTGAAGAAGATTTTGCTTCCTTTCAAAATCGTAAACTAAACACTCCATAGGGTGCTCCTCGTATTCACTACGGTTCCGACTCACTTGACCAGCAAGCGCATATTCCTCGACATCGTGTGGCCGTTGCAGTTCGTCTTGCGAGTGCTGATTCGGCAGCTGCTGGTTCTCTGCGTCCATCCTATGAAAATGAACCCTACTCGCTCTTCGCTGCTGGTGAGAAGTGCTATCACTAATACGCAGTTAGGCCTACCAATGACTTCCGCAAAAAGCACATAAACAGTAGCAGCACCGTACTTCATACCCTTCTGCGTTGAAACCCTGGGTTCAGTAGCAAGGGGGCACTCCATAATCAGTTGTAAATCCTAGTTACCTATCGTACATACAACATACAACAACACATGAACGACATTACCTTACCTGATCCCCTCCCTTGGAAATCTCCGACCCAGACGCTAAAATATTTTTAAAAATTTCGTTATGAAGCTATGGGGAAGATTCAGCGGCGCTGCTCGTAATAAGCAAAAACTACCCTGAAAACTAGAGACAAGCTACTTGTGGCCTAAGAGCTCCAAATTAACTAACCTGAGCCCGGAATACAAGGAGATCAGTTACTTGTATCTTTTCGATGACCTATGTAAGTTACTTAGAGGGTCTAAAATGCCCTTTAAGGCGAAGTTTGCTTGTCCGTAAGTTACAATACCGCTCAAATTCTTTGCAAAAAAGACGCTTTGCGACGGATTAATCCGTCACAAAGCGTCGCATTGCTATAACTCTTTACAAACTTATTTGTTTAAAATCTTATTAACACCATTAGAAGCCCCATCTCATTTTCTATCCAACGATCTAAACGTAATCTAAAACGATTGCACAGTGGCCTATTTCTGAAGCTTTTGCATCCTCGGCCCCGCTAATTGATTTACGACCCCTCCGAGATCCCCATTGGCATATCCTTAAGGCTTTTCGTTGACGAGTTTCATCGAAACTCAGAAATCCTCTATGGTTTCAGCAAATCTGTATTTGTTGCGCATCATGTGTCATTGTGGTACTAAATAGTGCCAAGTTTGAATAACATAGGCCCGATTTCGGGTAAGCGCAAACGCGCGAAAACCCAAGGTTCAGTTAAGAATTATCCGACTAGTAGCGTGCTACAGAAGACAGTATTCTATTATTCCATTGTAGGAACGATGGTCTTTATAAAACGTGTAAAATAGCTTTGAAAAATGGACAGAAATGACTAGATTCTCTTTTTTCCAACAAGGGATTGGTCCAATTTCAATATGCAGCGTAAGATTTTTTCTATCTTTGAACTTCGGTTGTTCCTGTACAGGATAAGTACGAAAGCCGTGTTCTTTGTGGTCTACATTAGACCACAAAGAACACGGCTTTCGTACTTATCCTGTACAGGAACAACCGAAGTTCAAAGATAGAAAAAATCCTACGCTGCATATTGAAATTGGACCAATCCCTTGTTGGAAAAAAGAAAATCTAGTCATTTCTGTCCATTTTTCAAAGCCATTTTATACGTTTTATAAAGACCATCGTTCCTACAATGGAATAGTAGAATACTGTCTTCTGTAGCACGCTACTAGTCGGATAATTCTTAACTGAACCTTGGGTTTCCGCGCGTTTGCGCTTACCCGAAATCGGGCCTATGTTATTCAAACTTGGCACTATTTAGTACCACAATGACACATGATGCGCAACAAATACAGATCTGCTGAAACCATAGAGGATTTTTGAGTTTCGATGAAACTCGTCAACGAAAAGCCTTAAGGATATGCCAATGGGGATCTCGGAGGGGTCGTAAATCAATTAGCGGGGCCGAGGATGCAAAAGCTTCACAACTAGGCCACTGTGCAATCGTTTTAGATTACGTTTAGATCGCTGGATAGAAAATGAGACGGGGCTTCTAATGGTGTTAATTAGATTTTAAACAAATAACTTTGAAAAGAGTTATGGCAATGCGACGCTTTGTGACGGATTAATCCGTCGCAAAGCGTCTTTTTTGCAAAGAATTTGAGCGGTATTGTACGTACATGTTCTTTCTTACATGTAAGGTGTCCTTAAGTTACCTCAACCTTGCGCTTTTCTTACGTGAGGCAATCATTTACTAACCCTAATCGAGCATGTAACTTGTTCAAATTTTTCTGAGTACGTCTCAGGCGTTCCCGATTCGCCTCTACGTGTTGCCCCCACGGTGAATTAGTCGACCCGCACGCATTCGGTAGCGCGGGACTTTAAACGGGGATTACGAGCGGAGCCGCTGGAGCCTCTTCGTGTTCTTATAACTAATTTTTTCAATATTCCAGCGACAGCACCGCGATTTCCTGGGGAGGACGTCAGGTAAGCTCGTTTATATGTTATGTTGTGTGTGTGTGTGCCCTGAAACAGGAGTGATTTACCAGTGATTATGAAGTAGCCGCCCCCCCCCCCCCCTCCCCACCCTTCGGGACTGAACCAAAACCTGATTCTACAAAGCTAGTGGTGGGGAAAGTACCCTACTTTTGAATATGCGGTCTAGAAGTGCTCCGATTTTCAGGAGAATAAAGCTAGACAGAACCTATGCCCAGCCAATTCGTTGCCCAGTTCATGCTGTGCGCACCTGCTCCTTCTTCATTAGGCACTCAATTTCTGCTGAAGGAGTGCTGAGCCCCTGTAGGCGATCACGTAGTGTAGTGAAGACACATACCTGATGCCGTTGCCCAAATGATTACATTTCGTGATTAAATTCCTTACTTTCCATCAGGAAGATCAATCCGTACCAAGAGAACTCGCAATGTTACGACCTGCTCTTCGCCGCAAAATGTTCTAGTTTCTGTTCTAGCTTGAAACCATTGAAAAAAACCATTGCCCTGAAACCGAGAGGATTCATAATCTTTTATCAGATTATAGATGGAGCATGTCACGAAGTCGCAACACGGGCATGCACCGTCGCTCCTACCGTAAGCGCGCCAGCTAATCAGGCGTCGGCTCAGCCGCAGAGGCAGGGAACATGATTGGCTGCCGCGATTCAGGCCAAAGTAGCGGCGCGTTTCCGCACCCTACTGCACGTTCCCGCACCCCCGCGGTGCGTCTTTGCAACAATTGCCTCTGAAAGAGCAGAAAAAGCCTGCCAGGATGTACGTATTAACTTGCTTGAAAAGTCAAATGTTAAGTGGCAGCTTATCTGCCCTCACTACTCAGCGAACTTTCACCTAACCAACAGCATATGTTGTAGAGCACCGTTTATTGCTGCAAGGCCGTTTCGAACTAGTTGGATCCTGCTTAACTAGCAGGTTCTGCAAATTTCGACACTTATTTCACCATTTAACTACGACTTAAGCAGTGGATTCCAGCTAGTACTAACGCCTAAGAGATCTTAATCTGCCACCATAACCACCGTTGCTCAACAACTCCTACTCAATGCCGTTTAGCAACGGCAGCACTGTTTGGCCTATGTCATACCACCGCTCACCCCGAGCGAAGCCTAATGATAGGCTCCCATATCGACTCATCGCTTCGCGCAATCGATATGGGAGCTTATCGTTAGGCTTCGCTCGGGGTGAGCGATGGTATGACATAGGCCTTTGAGAGGTGGAAGCCGCGTTACTACAGGCGAAGCAAGCTTAGATGTCCTTCCACAACTACAATGCTCATGTAATCATGCTCACCGTTTTCATTTTAAACGTTGTTGAACAAAACCCCGGGTGTTTTATAGGAAAATGAAGTAGAACCACCCCTCTAGACTTGCACCTAAAAATATTCAGGCTGCACCGAGACCTTGAAGAGCTTTAAAATGCTAATTGTATTCATCGCTGTCATGTTCTAGTACTCTAGTCAGGATACGGTCTTCTTCGGCACCTCCACGAGTCCTACTGCCCTGATCGCCCGGTGATCCTTGGTTAGGCTTTGAAGCAGGCGATCCCGCCGAAACGTAAGCCCGATCAACGCTGATAACGACTTCGCCTAGAATTCAAAGGGAAACAACTATATTCACCGCGTTTATTGGACGAGCTGTCGCAGAACGATTGCCGCTTCGCTGTGCATCTTGCCTTTAGTACTGCAAATTCGAAAACCTTTATTTCTTTTGCGCATACCAGCTTGTATTGCGGAACACTCACCGACGAAGAAGAGAACACTTTTAGTTATTAAGGCTATATTTGGGAGTCCTATAAGATCAACTTTCCTGAGTATACGAGCGTCGCTTAATATTTTCACACCTCCGTAGTCGATGAAGAGATAGAGAGAGGAAGAAGAGAAATGAAATGCACAGATATTCTATGACGACAAAGCTATCAGATTCTTATCATCGCATGACAAAGTTGCAGGTTCAAGGCTTCCACCGGTCAGCTTGAGCAGGTCGTCTATTGTCCATGAAACTCCTGCAATGAGCTTGACATGAGCTCCCGTAAAGACCGACTCTTATTCCAGACCGACTGCGACGCACCCTCGGGCACAGGGGTGCCATCCGCATTGAAGCACGGAATGTGGACCTCCTTGCGGAGCACGGTGTCACAGTCCACCTGAGAGAAGAACGCCACCGACTGAAAGATCTTGACTGAGACCGCGGAGATTCGATGCAGCGCCAGATATCCCTTACCGACGGTAACTGTTCGATGCCCATCTTGCTCGAGATGAACGACCGTACATACATATTGCTGAGCATGAGGGCTAGCGCCAGTCGACGGGCATCGTGTTCATCGCAGAGATAGCGCACCTGCAAAGCTACTGACGGTTAAATTTACGCAGAGAGCTGCGCCTACGAGTGAACTCGCCTCGTCGTGAATGGAGATGACGAACCGAGCTGGAATCGCATATTCCTTACACAGCCATTCCATACAAACGAGCAAAAGATGCAGAAAATCAACGGCCGAGGACTGCACCAGCTGGACGAATAAAGAATTATTCAGAAAGCTCGAACTGCGTTACATACCGTCATAAGAAAGCGGATAAAGGGATAAGGGATGGCGTCAGTGAATCCTTAATCGTGAGTGTCACAAATTCTATTTCAGCAGGATATGGCGGAGCCAATTCGAATGAGTAATCAGTCCATGCAGTGAATTGTAGTGGTCAGCAGATGGACGCGTCATATATAGTTGTGCCCGAATGAAAATTCGAGCATTCGAATTCGAATATTCGCATTCGAACGTTCGAAAAATTGCGATTTTCAAATGTATTCGAATTCGAATGCTCGAAAAAACGCGATTTTCGAATGTATTCGAATTCGGATGCTTGAAAATCGTCGCTATTCGAATATATTCGGTTATTCAAAATTTTTGGGAGAGCACAACTATGACGCGTCAGTGTTCTGTCCTTCTCAGACAAGCCTGCTACCAACTCACCGACTCCAGAGGGATTGAAAGTTTGGCTTGCGGTTGCCCTACACGAACCAAGAATGCGACAGCCGAGGCCACCTCTGACAGAGCTTTTGACTTAACCCTTTTCTATACCATTTTTCCGTCAATTTGTATACTCTCCTGAGCTAGCCTAATAATTGAAAATCAAAGTAAACGTCTTAAAAATCGAAACGAGCTTCTACAGGTTAAACTACAGACTCTCCAAGATAGTTAGAATAAATCTTTGTCCAAGGAAAATTTGGTACATTTTTTGGAATTTTTTAGTACAGCTGCCCGGATGGGTGTACCAATTTTATGAAAATTTTATTAGGTTGTAACGAATTAAATGGCACTGGCTCGCGCCATTTTTTGGCGCGTCTTTACGCGTTTGATCAAGAACAAACCGTAACATGTGGCATATCATTTAGAAGCGCAAACTTTGCTCTACCGGTGAGTACCAAATATTCTATGCAAAAGTGGGAAAACTTTAGAGTTTTATTGACTTTTTTGCAGATGGACAAAAGGGTAATCCGAGGCATTTATTTGTATGAATTCAAGCTGGGCACTACAGCTAAGGAGGCGGACGAGAAGACCAACGCCGCATTCGGTCAAGGATGTTCCACAATTCGGACGGCGTATCGTTGGTATCAGAAGTTCCGGAATGGAGATGAGAGCTTGGAAGAACATGAAGGTCGTGGAAGGCATAGTGATGTTGATGAGGACAAGCTGAGAGATGTGGTAGAAGAGGATCCACACAAAGGTACCAGGGAGATAGCGAAGGTTCTTGGCGTCAGTCACAACACAGTTGCCCGGCATCTGAAGGAAATTGGAAAGACCAAAAAGCTGGAAAGATGGGTGCCTCACGAGCTGTCTGAGGAGCAAAGAAACCGACGATATGAGATCTCGTCCGCACTGCTTCTTCGGAACGAAACGGACCCATTCCTTGATCGCATCGTAACCTGTGACGAGAAATGGATAATGTACGACAACAGGCGACGATCGGCACAGTGGGTGACAGCGATGAGAGCCCCAAGGTTTTTGCGAAGCCGGAATTGCACCAAAAGAAAGCAATGGTGACAGTATGGTGGTGTTCGCTGGGAATTATTCACCACAGCTTCCTCCCTCCCGGTGAATCCATCACGGCAGAGAAGTACTGCATTGAAATTGAAGAAATGATGAAAAAGTTGAAGGATATCCGGCCGGCCTTGGTAAACCGAAGGCGAGTTCTCCTTCTGCACGACAATGCTCGCCCCCATGTAGCACGAATGACGTTGCAGAAATTGAATGAGCTGAGCATTGAAACTCTACCACATCCTCCGTTTTCTCCCGACCTCTCCCCAACAGACGACCATTTCTTCAAGCATCTTGGCGACTTCTTGGTAGGGAAAATATTCAAATACCAACAGGATGCCGAAAGTGCCTTCGAAGATTTCGTCAATTCCAGAACTTCTGATTTTTATGCTTCTGGGATAAAAAAGCTTGTGTCACGTTGGCAAAGATGTGTAGAATCAGAAGGTTTTTATTCGATTAATAAACTTGCCTACAAGCCGAGATATTAACTGTTTAAATTTACAGTGGTTCAGTGCCATTTATTTCGTTACAACCTAATATTTTGACGGAGTAATAAATTAAACTTTGTTTTAAAGCGCAACAAGGCAGCAATCATTTAGTGCATTAAAATCCAGATTGAAAAACCAGATTTATTTGTTTAATAGGGTAAGCTTACAGATTGAGGCTTACATGAAGCATCAGAGTGAAAATATGTGTGTCCTTTACAACTGCTTATGTTGTATCGTTCATAGGTGTGAACCTACATGCAAAAAGCAAATCTGCATCAATCGAATAAACATCGCGCCGTCTTGGACGAGTGGATGGCGCAATACCTTCTTTTGGCACCAAAAAATTGCCGCCATTCCGCCCTTCAAAACAAACTAAATATAAAACATTATTTTTCCAAAAAAAGAATTATATAAAATTTCAAACAATTTGTTCACTTATTGAGTAAGTGAATTAAAACTTCAATGAAATAATCCTAAAATTTTCCTTGTCAAAAGATTATTCTAACCTTTTTGGAGAGCAGTTAGTGTAAAATAGAAACTCATTTCAATCTGGAAGAGTTCGCCTGGATTTCAAATGTCTTAAGCTAGCTTAGAAGAATGTCCACTTCCACATCGGTATTACTGCTCACAGGTTCTCAAACAACTATGTAATCGTAAGCTCTTGAAGCCTTCTCTTCCAGAGTTCAACATATTACGACTACGTCTTACATAGAACTCGAGCTGCATACTCACTAAATGACGCCGCTGATGACGCCATTCATTAGAAATGACCAACGTATTCTGTATCCTTCAGTAAAAGTGAAAAGACTGTGTGAACACGAAATATTATGAGGGCGATGAGATATTAGCCCAGCTGCGTAGAGATGTGGGTCAAGATGTGAAACACCGTCACGTAACATTGTGAAGAACTTGGATGCGCAACTGCAGCAAGCGTAACAGCTCACCCAGTTCATCACGGATCGTTTATACTTAGCAGCGAAATGCCATCGATCAGGTGTTTCTTGCGGAAGTGCCGAAAGCGAATCGGACAGGCGACAGTCCAGCACCGGAGTGCGAAGAATGTCACGATGAGTTTGCATCTCCAAGTAGTTGAACGTCGCCGACTCGCTAAAGACATCTATTGTATTTCCCAGCCCAGCACAAATCGCAGAGAGATTAGGGGTCAATGCGGCCGCTGGATGAAAGGTTCCTGTCGATAGGGGACATAACTCATCCGAAACTCACTATCCGCCGCTGAAGAGACGAACAGCGCTGGCGTAGTTCTCGTACAAGGAGGACACGATGTTCGCGTGTGGGATGTCGGGATTTCGCTCCGCTACCAGAGAAATGGCCCAGTTCTCAAATTCAATGGTGACCAACCTGAATGCGACTCCTTTGCCCTCCAAAAGAATCCCTTCACGAGCACAATGCCTACCTGTGCTCGTTATCGTAGCTCGGAATATACAAGTTGCCGTCGACTGTCAGGTAGCAGCCTTCCCCGCCATCTTTCCGGTCGGCGATGAACTTCAAGAACAGAGGATGCGCCTTCTTGCGGAGCATTTTCCAGCTGAACATCACAGCTTCAGACCTAACTTTTGAGGTACAGCTGTACATACACTTACCTGCTCTCCGTTCCCTTCGTTACCGCGAAGAGTTCCTTCGCTATCCTGGTTGCCTGTGCTGCAGTCATTCCCGCTTGAGCCAGGGTCTTCGCCGCGTGTACCTCTCCCGCTCCGTACATCCGCGCATAGTTCAGCGCCTGAACTGCTTGCAGAGGACCTCTGTACGTATGTGAGCACAGCAGCCAAACCGCCTACCTTCGCTTGCCCTCTGTCGATTTTCAGTTGGTTCGCCACCACCGTGTGAAGGTCGGTGCCGTCTGCCTTCGACCCGGCAAGCATCATGTTGCTGAACGGCGTCAGGCCGGGGTGACGAGCGTTCTCAGCTGGAATGTCGGGGGCACTACCGGAAGGTCGCCAGGAGTGGATCGCAATCACTCACGAAGTGCTCTGGCATGACTCGCATCTCCGAATAGGCCGGCCAGCCATTGTTCCTGTGAGTCGACGTCGGCTCCAACCAGAACCTTTCCTTTCGGTGCTTGGACGAGGCTCTTTATGCCAGTGCCTATTCGCGCCGTGCCCTTCATTAAGCAAGTATTAGCCGTTGCAAATCTCTGTTCTATATCACCAAGGAGTCAAATTTCAGTCGAGACATCACTCAAACGTTCCGCAGCTGCGGTCTAATTCTGTCAACGTTTCCCATGAGGGGACGCTACGGTGGAAGAATTCCTCACAGCATGCAGTCGAAATAATTAACTCCTGATTCGATTCAGTTTCTTTAACCCTCAAGTGGCAGGTATTGAGCTTGTAACCTCCCATAACGATGTTTTGCTGAGATCAAAACTTTAGCGCCAGACGGGAATCGAACCCGCACCTCCTTCCGGCCGGAAGGCAATGCTCTACTCCATTATACCACCGACGCGGTTTGATCGAACGCAACGTCCGCGTTTGATCAAACAGCGCGTATACCGGGATAAACCGCAAGCTGAAATCAGCGGCCGGCTCATCCCGACATACGAGTGAGTGCTGATCGGCCCCACGAGGTGTGGACGTTGCATTCGATCAAACAGTGCCGGTGGTGTCATGGCGTAAAGCATTCCTGCCCGGTCACCAGGAAGTGCGGGTTCGAGTCCCGCCTGGCGCTAGAGTTTTGATAGCAACAAAGCATCGTTATGAGAGCTTACAACTCGTTCTGATAACGCTTTCTTTGAGGATTCCCCCCTGCTGACCCTGGCAGGACCACAATCCCGTATCAAACTCCCCTCCCCTACAACTAGCGCTAGGGCGCTACATCGGCAAGTATACCCTCTAATTTCTTGGCATGCATGTTCTCTTCTTACCGTAGTATTAGGTCATCCAATAAGTAATGTCGTTTTTTGTGCACTAAGTTTTAGCTCATTATTTGTCGGCAGATATGTGTATTTCGAAGGTGCACTGAGGTGATTCTAAGGTAAATGAGACTTGCTCTTTTTGAATCTACCATTCGTTGAATTGTTTGCTTGCAAGTTCAGGTGAAATGGCTTGGCAAATCTCAGAGGAGCATATTCGGCATTGCATGCTGTTCGAATTTCGGAAGGGTAGTAACGGAACGGTTGCTACCAAAATATCTGCTATGGATATCCAGATGCATTGGACGTTCGCAAATGCCAGAGACAGTTTTCCAAATTCAAATCCAGTAATTTTGACTTCTGTGACTCCTCTGACTGATGTTTGGGTACCGCACGATTTATCCGCCGAGAACCGTGCCAACCGATCGACGCTTTGCAACACACTGCTTCAGCAGCACAGTACAGACCCGTTTTTTGTCGACTGATCACGGGAGACGAAAAATGGATATTGTACGATAATCCCAAGCGCAAAAGCAATGGCTTTCCAAAAATGAACAACCAAGAAGTATTGCGAAGCGGATATTCATCTCAGAAAGGCACTCTTCTGTGTTTAGTGGAATGTCCGTGGAATTGCCCACTTTGAAGTGCTTAAATCTGAAAAGGCCGTTGACGCAGACCTCTACCGTGAGAAATTAGATCGAGTGAACCAAGCTTCACTGGAAAGGTATCCGGCGGTCGTCAACAGAAAGGGCGTAATTCTCCATCACGACAATGCAAGACCGCGCTGCGCTAAACGGACGCTGGAAAAAATTAACGAATTAGGATAGGAGGTTCCGCCTCATCCGCCGTGTTCTCCCGATCTCGCACCTTCGGATTACCGCTAATTCCGGTCTCTACAGCATTTTCTTATTGGCAAGAAATTTGAAAGTTTGGAGGATATTCAGAATGCTATGTCCACATATTTTGCTCGAAAACCACAACAGTTTTATTGCTCAGTTATTGAAGATTTGCTCGTTAGATGGAGCAAGGTTGTTGATAATGATGGTGATTACACTGTTCGCTGAAATGAAGTTTTGTTGAAAATTTGTTCAATTGAAGTCAGGGTTGAAAACGACATGACTTATTGGATGACCTAATACTTTACTCTTTGCTTCTGAAATCTGACGCTTTTTCACTTAGTTTTTTTAGCATACTGACTCCTAGTACAGTTCGACGTCAGTTCATTGGTGATGCGCTCTTTTTCATAATTCTTAAGGAAATTTTATTTCCTTAAATGATGAACCTCTGA
>OX375866.1:78842302-78884767 GCA_947359475.1 Heligmosomoides polygyrus bakeri
GGTTGCAGCTTTTGGGTTTCGTAGACAGCAAAATGCTCTAGTAGCGCGCTGAAATACAGCAATGTAGCTTATGACTGTACAAAGTTACAGCAGTGCGAAAACGCAGGTTAGCCTTGTGTGACGACTTCTTCCAGTTTCAGTCGACCCCTGCGGGAAGAAGTCGTCACACAAGGCTAACCTGCGTTTTCGCACTGCTGTAACTTTGTACAGTCATAAGCTACATTGCTGTATTTCAGCGCGCTACTAGAGTATTTTGCTGTCTACGAAATCCAAAAGCTGCAACCGGAAAGGTTCACACATGACAGAGTTATCGAGCTCAGAACACGCGCGCGCCTGCAATTTAGGACGACGATCGATGTTCCCCTCGCTCTTACTCGCCCAAATTTCAGTTTTCCCTACAGCCAATAACACCATTCAATTCAGCATGAAAAGCTCTATCGAGTGGTATCAAGCGTGGCCCAATTCGAAGATATCGATTTTCAATGACGTCAACGTCCACCTGCCGCGGCCTCGAGCGGCCTCGTCCTCGATGCGAATCTGCCAAAAAATCGATGTTCCCTAAATCGGTCGAAATTGGTACCATTTGATAGCGCTTTTCATGCTGAACGGGACGGTACCATTGCGAGTGCCGAGCACTCAAATCTGGGCGAGTAAGAGAAGAGCGCAAGAAACTCTAACCGCTATCTTCCGCCGCTTTAAACTGGCAGCTGAGGCTGAGGCAGTTTAGGAAGCTGAGGAGTTATGAGCACGTCATCGTGAGGTACCTTAAGCGCTCTGTTTGCATACGCATCTTAAGGCCGTTTGTTCTCCGGGTCTTCCCGCAGTGGTCCACGGAACTCGGAAAAAAAATGCGTCACACAAGCTCACCTGCATGTTCCCACCCCTGTAACATTGTCTCTGCCTAAACTACACCATTCTACTTTAATGTACTATTAGTACGTTTTACTGCCTACAAAACCCTCGAGTTGCAGTCGAAACGATTTGAACTTGAAAGAGTTATTGCGCTCTGAACATGCCCGCGCGCGCAATTTGCAAGCGGTCGTCCCCCTCGATTGAAAGGTTCGATTCTATATGCATTGTCCACCGCACATTCCAAAGGCTAGCTGGACAGCCTTAAAGCAATTCCTTAGTAGGACGTCCGGAAATTTATGATAGAAGTCCCCAAACGCTCACTCTACCAGTTGTCGAACCCATTCGATTGATAGGTTCATCTCTATACGCATTGCACACGGCGCACACTTAAGTCCCGCCAGGACAGATTGGAGCAATTCCCGAGTAGGGCGGCTGGAAATTTCTGATAAAGTTCTCCAGACGCTCACTCTACATGTTGTCGCGCCTATTCGGTTGATAGGTTCGATTCTGTATGCATTGTCCACGGTGCACTCCAAAGTCTCGCAGGGACAGATTGGAGCAAATACTGAGTAGGAGGGCCCGAAATTTCATATAGAATTCTCCAAACGGTTCGAAATAGTCTTGAAGGCTTTACATTTTCCAGTAAGGGAAGATAGAAGCGGAGTGAACATGCTTTCTCCCGCTCGATTGATAGGGTCGATCCTATATACATTGTGCACTGCGCACTCTCGGAGCATTCCAGGCATAACAGAACAGAGCTGACAACGTACACCATGCTTGAGATACTCCGAAAACACTGCACGTCACGTGCACGTCCTGGAAAATAAGGTGCTCTAATCGCAAAAGCCTGATGCAGTTGTTTTTTAGGCCACCCACGGCGAAAACGCGGTGGTCTGGTAAAGCTTTATATATGTTTGTGTAGATCTCGAGGAGACGAATCGAACGGTGTCAACAGTTTCTCAAACAACTTAAAATTAAAGGAGTTATGAGCATGCGACGGTTTGCGACGGATTTTTCCGTCGCAAACCGTCTTTTTGACCGCGCGACGCGGGCGGTATTGTATCTCAACGATGAAATGAATACCGCAGCGAAAATACCAACCCTTTAAATGGTAGATAAGTATGTTCCATTTTTCCAATGTCCTCATGGATCCGCACAAGGAAGTGAGGAAAAAACACTGAATATGTAGAAAAATGCAAAACTACTGCAAGACTAGTAATCGACACCTGACCGCTGGAATGCGTTGCCTTCATCGACTTTGGGATTCCATAGTAAACGTTTGGCTCCCTAACTTAATAGGTTCATGACTTTGAAAGAATGGAACATACTTTTCTACTAGTTGTAGGGCGGAGGTTCCCGCAGTGCTATTTATTTTCGCCGTGCAAAGATACGGCTGAGCCTTTTTCCTGGTGAGACAAATATTAGTTACGAGTGAGTGTGACTCACGGACTCGTTTGTGAGAGTGACCCATAGCTTGTGCACACTTCTTCGAGAAACGGTCCCCGCGGGAATTATGGCTGGAGCAATGGCTCCAAATCTCGCTCCGTCACTTGATTGATACCATACCGGGATTTCCGACTCGACTCGTTTCCTGAAGGTATGTTTTCTGACCAATGAAGCAACGCCTACATAGTATCTTTAAACTGTGAAAAATATCTACAATATCTAAATCAGGTATAATCAGGTCGGACGCTTTACAAGGCTCTTTCCCCTCCGAAGACATCCAACTCACGCGTAGTTGGTCCAGAATTTCGTTGTCTTGAGCGCCTCGAGCAGCACGAAGAAGCTGTCCACGTGCCTCGTTGGTCGAAGGAGCTTGGAGTCGATGTAGCGGAGGAAGTGCTTCCCCAGTGGATCACCTACGTTCTGTGCTCCCAACTGAAAACCAAGAGATGGATGCAAACGCAGTGAGAAGCTCCAAGCAGAGCAGCTTTGGAAGGAATCAAAGTCGCCGAGATAGTACGATAGTCCACCGGATGAGGTAGCTGGTAGAAGAGAAAGGTGCCAAAGTTGTGTGCTTTTCCCAGGAGTTCGATGTCACCGTGCTCCTGCTTGTTCTTCTCTATTTCCTGGCCAATGTGCTGATATATCCTGAAGGTGAAGTAAATCATTGCAATGGTGAGGAAGATATGCCGATATATGAGCAAATCTCAAGCTATTAATACATACAGCATAAACGCCTAATTAATTATTAATGATGAACAAAAGAAGAGCAACTAAAGAAAACTCATTGCAGTACAACTACGTAAATAACATGAAAACTAACACCGGCGCTGCGAGTGCTGCTGGAGATCCTTCAATTCCTCCTTTCGTAGCTAAAATAAAAAGCTATAAGAATGGCGGCGATCTGGAAATCGTTTTAGTTATCGCCAATGGAGCGTCATTTGTTTAAACATTTTTGCTCTTCTTCACGCTGAACAATACTATCGTTGTTCAAAGTTTCACTTGAAATTTAGAATGCTCTTTCTGTAAACGGAAAATTTTGTGCTGCCAATTTCGAAGTCGGGGAGCTACAATTCAGAAGGCAGGTAATATCTCAAAAATAAAGGGTTTCTCAAAAAAATGAATACACCGTTTGAAAGGTGATAACTTTGCTCACAGTAAAAGCACTGAAGAAGTTGAGGGTCCAAGAAAATAGAAAATTTATGACGGATGAGCGGCATGGAATGCGTCCCGCAGTTGTCTAAAATTTTGCATTTTACACTCGATTGATTGTTTCCCTTGAATGCTTGTTATAATTTCTTCACAAAGTGGCCAATTCGATTACTTTGTGCTTCTTTTAACGTTTAATACTTAAAAGCACACTACGGCTTGCGAAGAATACAAGGTATCCTGCAAAATACAGATTCTATTTGAAACGTTCTAACATTGCTGCTAGTGAAGTTCTTGAAGATGTTTGAGACTCAGATGAAAGCACACGGTAACGAGATCTCTGTGACGTGCAAACAGCCAAGATTGCGCCATGCCCTTCCTGAAACCTTGTATTTAAGACTCGATTGAATGTGCATGGGCTGAATGCATGCTAGAATTTCGTTACTACTTGCCCAGAATAATCTGCGTTGTGCTTCTTTTAACGTTTTCCGCCTCTCAGTAGCTTTCGTTAATCAAATTAACCTCTCATTCAGCTCCAATGTTGCTTCGTCAGTCCACAGAATCCGTCTTGGAAAATGGGGTTCCTGCTCATGTTTAAATTTTCCAATCAATAAACCGTTGCGTGCCTTTCACATGATTTTCAATATAAAACATAACGAAATGTAAAATTCAAAGAAGTAAAGAAAGGTGTAAAATAATAGAATTTTTAAATTAATTAAAAGAATGAAATGTCACAAATTATAAAACATTAAAAGGTTCGTTTCGCGACTGCCTGCAGACGAAACTTTGTGTAATGCTCCTCCCGTGGCTCTTCAGTGAAGAAGAGGAGCATATTTTAAGATATCTTTGAAATCTGCTTGTGTGAGGAGAGATAGGAAAAAGGAAAGGAGGAGAGATCAGAACAGAAAGAAGAATAGAATAGAAGAGAAAGAATGAATATGAAAGGATAAAGAACTATACTCTACATGAGAAAGTTGATTTCAAAAGAGAAAACAAAGAAGGAGTACAACTTATAAACGTAAAAAAGCACACCACAGGTTAGTGAAGGCAAGTAGTAACAAAATTGTGACAAGCATTAGGACCGCGCACAATCAAACGGGTCTGAAATGCAAGGTTTCTGGCGAGGGCATGGCACAGTCTTGGCTATTGCATCACAGAAACCTCCTTACCCTGTGCTTTCATACGATTCTCAAACATCTTCGAAAGCATCATTAACAGCAATGTTAGAACCTTTCAAACAGTACCTGCATTTTTAGGATACCCTGCATTTTTCGCAGCCATAGTATGTTTAGGTTTTTAAACCTTTAAAAAGGCACAAATCAATCGAAACGGCCACTTTGTGAAGAAATTATAACAAGCATTCAAGCGGAACACAATCAATAGAGTGTAAAATGCAAAATTGCAGACGAATGATTGGAGCAATTCATGTCGCTCATAGAAAATTTCTATTTCTTAAGCTTTCATATGAGCCCTTAACGTCTTCAGTACATTTACTGTGAGCAAAGTTATCACCTTTCCAACAGTGTTTTTTTGAGACACCCTGTATAATATGTGCACCGCTTTAATGACTACGAAATTCTTATCTGCTTGGTTACGAAAAGCCCTGAGACTGATTTTAACGACATGGAAAGCGGAAATTCCTTGACTTGTCAGTTGCTGAGATCGCTCCATGAACACGTCATAATGTTCACTTGATTGGTGGCGTAAAAGCCATTTTCGTGGTTTCTAGATAGTTTGTTGATGTTCGCACGTTTGCGAGATTGGCTTTCATGAGATTAAAGCAAACATTTACAGAAGTTTGGGCTTTGGATTAGAATTCGCACTCGACCTGCGCAATCACTCCAATGGTCAACCAATCGGCAAGCCTTCTGCTCTATCTTTTCCAGGAAAATCTGGCACCAGCTCACTGACACCGTACGAATAGAAGGCTTGGATGGCATGGAAGTTATACGGTTGGTCAATAATTAGATTTTTACTTCTGACCGAAATCTTTATAAGCATTCCTGGGTGGCCCAAATCAAAAAAGCTGGAAGGATGACAACCACAAAAAATTATAAACTTGAGGAAAGGTACTAAGCGGGCTTTTGCCCGCTCCACTATGAGACCGTGGCCGTGAAACACTCAAATAAACACGGTTTTTGTACAGTAGCGGGCACGAGCCCGCTTAGTACCAAACAACATATCCCCTCGCAAAATAAGCATCTATCTGCTCTGAATTCATCATCATCATTTTCATCAGCGTCGGTTCCACTTGGTGGCGGGGTCCGCTCTTCTGGTGTGGTGATGCCAATTCTCCCGATGAAGTGCTTGATCAGGGTACACACCAGTCATCTTTAAGTCCACGTGCAACGTGTCTAGCCAACGTTGCTTCGGACGTCCCCTCGGCCGGGCACTTCAAGGTTCAGGCCAATCTTACGGACGGTGTCGTCGTTAGCGCGAAGGACATGGCCGTACCATCGAAGGCGAGCTTCGCGCAGCTTCTCGGCTATCGGGCGACACTGAACCTCTGCCGTATGACGTCCTTGCGAACGCGGTCCAAATGCGTAACTCCGGCCGTCCACCGTAGCATCTTCGTTTATATTACACTGAGGCGGCTTTGTCACGGGCCAACACTCAGCACCGTACGTCGCTACTGGCGGGCGACTGTTCCATACGCCTTCAATATATGGTAGGTACTGTCCTGTCGCAAAGCACCCCAGTCAGAGAGCACCATTTGGACCAGGCTGCACTCACTCGTGCGTTCACCTCCAACTTTAGGCTGCCATCGGACGTGACTGTTGATCCAAGATACTTGAGAGATGTAACTCAGGAGAGCTCAGTACCATTGATCTTAATGGATCCGAGCTCGTTCACATCCGTCGTCAGCTTAGCTTGAGTCCGAACAATGCCAAGGGATCGCACCACGCCTGTGCCTGTCGCTCCAGTTCGGTATTGTCTTCACATGCAAGGATGACGTTCGTCAGCATACAGCAACTTCCAAGGAGCCGCCATTTGGCGATCTCGTGATATTGCATCCATCACGACGACGAAGAGCAGTGGGGAGAACGCAAATCCCTGGTTCACCCCTACAGAGATGGGAAATTCCGTCGAGGTGCCCACCGGCGCTCGCACTCGACTCTTTGGGTAAGAGTACAGAATGTGCATCCACCCAATAAGCTCTTCAGGAACATCATGTTCTCGCAACGCGTACCATATAACATCTCACGGAACGCGGTCGAAAGCCTTCTCCAAGTCCAGGAAGACAAAAGGCACCGGTTTCTGATTCTCGCGGTGCTTCTCTAGCAGAAGACGTAGGGCGTGAACGGCATCAACGGTGCCACAGCCAGAGACGAAACCATACTGATTCGTGGAAAGCTGGACGACATCCCGGATACGCCCCTCGACAATTCGCTCAAAAATTTTCATGTGCGAAAGAATGCGAATTGGATGGTAACTAGCGCAGTCCGCAGGACTGCCCTTCTTCTTCCAAATCGGAATGGTCGTGCTTTGCTGCCAGCTCTCGGGCACTTTCTTCTCAGCAACAACCTGATTGAAAAACTCTGTCAGCCCGTCAGCAGGGCACCAGCCCCTCGACTTCCACAGGTCGGCTGGCAGATCATTGGGACCAGTGGCTTTGCCTGACTTCATCTTTTTCAGGACTGCTTCGATTTCGCTCACTGTGATCTCCTGAACGGGACCGTATACAGGAGATGCAAAAGGAATAGGATGGGCAAATTCAGCACTCGAGATTTCCTCGAAGTAGTCGTGCCATCGCTTCACAGCTCTCTTACGATCCACATCAGAAGACGTCCGTTGTCGTCGTTAATGCCAAAGAACTTCTCGATGTCTTCTGCTTGGCGACAGGGAGCTTTCGCAAGTCGGTAAAGATAACGCTCACCATCGCGCGTTTCCAATTTTTCGCTTATATCAGCGTAATATGCGGCTTTAGCAGCGGCCACTGCCTTCTTTGCCGCTTTGTTTTATCACCGATGAATACGTGATACAGCCGTTTCTTTCCTCGCACTTTCTCTTTGACATCATCAGTCCACAGCCATGCCTGCTTGTCGACCCAGCGTCGTCCAGGCTTCGTTGTGCCGAGCTCGAGGCGTGCAGTCCGGGTTATCGCATCGATAGCATCCTTCCAGGTTTCGTCCACAGTTGTCATCGTCGGCAACCGAACGCGAGAAATAACTGCCACTTCCTTCTCTTTCAGTCGCCAACATTTGATTCTAGCCGACCCTCATCGCTCGGCATGTTTACACCTCGAAGGTGTGATCTTCAGCGAGCAGATCAGTGGACGGTGTTGCGTAGCAACCGTCTCATACGGCACGGTCTTCGCGTCTGTGACAAGGCCTTGGTCGCGACGCCTAACAAGGATATAGTCAATCTGTGTTTTGGCGTTCCCGCTATAAAACGAGATGAGGTGGGAGTCACGCTTTCGAAATTTGGTATTCACGATGGTGAGGCCATGTGAGTCTGCATACTCAAGTATACGCTCACCATCGGCGTTGCGCGACCCATATCCAAAACCAGCATGAAAGCTGTAGCCGTCCTTCGTTGCTCTGACGTGACCACTAAGGTCACCTGCCACAACAACCATATCTTCTGACAGCACTTCCGCTAACCAGAACTCGTCCTTGGTTGGCTCGGAACAGCCTGTCTGCGGAGCATACTCAGAAAGGAAATGACATCGTCGCTCCTCTACGGCGACAACAATCTTCATCAAGCGGTCATCGAAACGTTCGGAGACGATCATACCGACATCAATGGTGGTCCTGGGACTGCCGCACAGAACGGCCTTGAAGTCGCGGCCAATGCCCCTCGACTTGCAACAGGACCACCTCGTCTCCTGCACCGCACATGAGTCGATTCGTCTTCGCTCCAGTGCTTCTACCAACTCGCACGAGAGGCCCGTCAACGTGCCCACATTCAACGTTGCTACGCGGGTCTTGCCTACGTTACGGGACTTTCGAACTAGCTCAGCTGCCCCCGATGCCGTCCTCGCATCAGGGACCCTCGCATACTTCTCACACTCGCCGGGTTTTGCGAGTGCGCGTCGGCTCCCGCGGACGCCGTAGCATTATCTCGAAAGCTCTTAAACGTCGTCAACCACATGATGTGACATTGGGTTGTTTGTAGGCCGGCCTGTCACTAGGGCCTGTCACCTGCATTCGAATGTCCGTGTTTGGCTCGGCTCGCAGAAGCAAGCAGTTTCCAGTGGCACCATGGGGAGGAACGGACATCGCCACCGCTTATCTGCTCTGAATTAATAACGCAAATTTAGCGCTCGCCGAATTTTCTATATTGTTTATTGCATATTTGGCTTGACATTGTCATTCTCCTCATTTTCTATGCTCTCTTAGAGCAGCAAGAGTGAGCATTGGTGGCCAACGGCAACGGACCTAATAAGATGGCATCTGGAGTAGTTCAGTCCCGCTACTTGCAGTATTGGCTGCGCCACTGCTCTTTCCACTCAAGTTACTGACCCCCAAACCGTGAGCGCGTGCCTCGATCGCTTTTCCTATTTCTCTAAATGTATTTCATTGATTTCTCGTTGTGATTTTCTAATTGTTCAATTAAGCACCATCTACAAATTAACACAAACATTAGCCTGGATTGTGGAAGATTTCACTTTTCATTTCTCATTTTTTCGGCTTTTTATTTATTTTTGTCACCACAATTTTGCTTACACTGTTCTACCTAGTTTTATTATTGACTATAACGCACTAACTAGCGTAAATAAATAAATAATATGCCCTTGCGCTCAAGAGATTTCGTGATTACTCAATTAGATTATACACCTCTTTGGGAACACTATTCAGTTCCGAAGAAAATACTGACAGCCTGAGACGGATGCATAACTTTCAAACCAAGACGCTTTCAAGGTTAATAACTCAAAAATTAGAGTCTCCAAAGCTGCAAATGCATCGAGACCAAACTTGTCTACTTCGATAATATTCTGAAGGTTGACGGAAGAAGAAGCATAATGATCGCGGTAGTTGGAGGCGGATAGTCTTCAGTAATTCAATCTTGACTTCAACACGAAAGTTCTCAGAGGAGTCAAACTTATGCGTGTTGTAGACTAAATCTAGGCCTCCAAAATTGTTTACGTGAAGTACTCCCGAATTTCTCTCGAACTTTATGACAACTCCTCAGGAATTAAGCAGTTGTTCGACAGATCTTTTTTCACTATGATCAGCCTCGAGTTCAATAAAATCCGTAAAATATCGGCTAAGCGCGGAATCGGACCTCGGTTAGGATCATACACCTACTCTTTTATTTTTGCACAGTATTTCGCAAACGGGAGCGTGACAGCGCAGTGAAGCCGCACTGGCTGCTGCGTGAAATCCAAGTCAGCACTAACCTGTTCATTGACTGGCCACCGGAAGTCACCTTATAGGCTTTCCACAGTATTACGTAAAAGTAGAGGGGGTGGAGAATCCCAAACATGGTAGATGAACGCTGAGCTTCGTACTTTAATTACTTCAAGAAAACAAGTGGTAGTTGTCCGGTAGACTTCAACGAATATTTCAAGACAAAACTCACGAATTGTCCTCTAACCGAGAAGCTCTACATGTAGTTTGTGAAATCTTTATTTCTACCACGAAATACGTCTGTAGTCATCCGACTTTTTAGACTCGGGACTTTTAATCAGTATGCGTAAAGGGACGCGTGTAACGCAGTCGGAGGAGGTGCCGGTTGTTGCGTGCACCCGATACCAACTTCCTGGTTCGAATCTCCCGCCTAGGCCAACAAAGCCTTCCATCCCTCCTGGGACAGTGAATTGGTACCAGACTTGTCTGGGAAGGATAGAGCGCTGACTTGTTCATCGGCTGACCACTGCAAGTCATTTAAATTGCCTCCACGACATCCCGTAGAAGTAGAATACATAGCGCATCCCAAAGGGGATTAAATGGCGTCGTCCTTTATTCTTTATTCTTATGCGTAAAGGCAACTAGTACAACAGCTAATAAAATTTTCTGGAAAAAATATAAAGCTCTGCAAAGATCGCATTTTAGCTGTCGATAAAACTAATAATTAGACTTTCCCACGCAGCGTGTATCAATGAACAGTAGCATATGTAATATGACTTGGTAACTTCCTAACCAATCCTCAGGTGACAGTGAAAATCGCCTCTCAATTTTTTTCCACAAATTCGAATTGAAAACAAAAGAAAGGAAAAGAAGGAAACAATTGTAAGACTTGAGAGAAGTCATCTAACAACTGCTTGTTGCACTGTCAAAACGTGAGCTATGTCGAAGGAATCAATATGCGATTAAACTCAAATGCTGAAAGCAGTTTGGAGCAATTCCTGAATGTTCTCATGAAGTGCGGATATGCGGTAAAGCATGAGGACGGGTTTCCCTAGGAATTGGGCACTCCCAGAAGGGCTAAAACGACTCTGTGCTCGGATTGTAGACCTATGACCAGTTGTTTGGGTCGCTACATGTGTATCACTCCAGGCGAAGGATTTCACAACGAGCTGTAGCAAGCTGTCAGAAGGGCGAGAACACGTTTCGGGAACAGTGTTCTGCGCTACTGCCTCTTTCTAAACTGCTTCCATGCTCTCAGTACATTCCTCTGCGCATACAAATCCTTCTCGCCGCTCAGACAATTCATGAAGCCACATGCTAGTTCACAAAGATATTATTTAACCCAGAAAATCCGCAACATATAGCGATGAAGGCAGACAAACCTTTGTCATAGTTTGGCACAAGATAACCCCAGCCAAGGTTTCGAGATCGATGAAGAGGGTATGGTCCGTATGTCATCCCTGAATGCTGACGATTGGTAAAAACCTTTCACATTAATGTTTCTCTTTAAAAGCTTTGATAAATGAGAACTGCATAGCAGACATGTCTAGAGCAGGCACTGTAGACAACTGTGACACACAAATATCGTGAAAATTACCAAATATAAGAGGGACGAAAGCGCTCTTCATGATCACGTCCTCACTAGTCAAGGACTCAACGTCGAGGTAGGCACTTCCTCGTTTCGAGAACAATTTGAAGTACCACCTGAGTGGAAACAGGGTTCAAGAAAGTTAGACAGAGGCGGCTTTTAGACGTACTCCGGGCACTTGTGGTCGGCCTTGAACGACCAGTCCACGTCGAAGAGCCACGCATCCACCACGGCTCCATCGCCATTCCTATGCCTCAGCTCCTCCAGCACTTGTTTAGCCGCAGAGATGAGTGCTTTGACCCCAGCTTCCTTCGTCTCGTCGCAGATCTTCTCGTTATTCTAGAATGGAAATCTGACTTCTGGCTGGTTAGTGTCAGTAGTGCAACGAGGAGGCACCTTATAGAAGAGCTCCCAGTTTTCGTTGATCGGAAGATAGGCGTTCCCCATATTCAGCATGCCATACAAAGTTGCAGGATGGGGGAACCTGAAGCGTGTTGAACAAGTTCCTCTTGAAGTATGTATTAGGGTAAATTTGCGAGAACATGGGCGGAAATTAAACTGCTTCGAATGCATCTTCGAAGAACAATGATCTTAGTAACTTTCGACCTATAAGTCTGACGCCTGCTCCAGTAAAGGTGATGAAAAGATTAATAAGAGACAAACTTGTAGCCTGGTTGAACAGAATCTCCTTTATTCCTCGCGAACGACACGGGTTCTTATCTGGTGCTTCTACCACTACTAATATACTTGATTCTGTTCATGATGGGGGAAAGCTATAAACAATGGCAAGTCAGTAGAAATCATATACTTCGATTTTTCTAAGGCGTTTGATAAGGTATGCCATAGGAAACTGATAGAAAAACTTAGCCTTGCTGGCATTCGTGGTAAACTGTTAGAGTGGTTTAGATCGTACTTACGTAACAGATTTATGACAGTTAAAGTAAGACACTCTTTTTCGGGAAATTACAGATGCTCTAGCGGAGTACCTCAAGGAGCCGTTTTATCTCCACTACTTTTTTTATGTACACTCATGATTTGCCAAAAGCCCTCATGACCCATTCTGCTATTAGTGTCAAGGCTTTTGCTGACGACATAAAAATCTACGCTAGATGTGACAGCTTAAACAGGTCAGAGGTGCATGAAGCTCTTGTCAATGTAGTTGAAAGATTGAACATATGGACTAATCAATGGAGCCTCCCACTCAGCGTAAGCAAAACTATGGTGATGCATATTGGTAACTCTGCTCCTATGGATTTCTACGTCAGCGGTGTTGCAACATCGAGAAGTAATATTGTCAATGACCTGGGAATAACATTTGACACTGATCTCAAATTTTCTAAGCATACCGATTGCGTAACAAAAAAGCATATAGAGCCATATTCATGATTTTCCGTAATATTAAATGTTCAGATGTGCAATTATTATGACGACTCTATAAGGCGTATGTATTGCCTCATGTCGAGTACGGCTCGCAGGCTTGGTACCCTGTTCCCAAAAAAGAAGTTTTGAGAGTAGAACAAGTACAAAAACTCTTTACCCGAATTTTATGGTACCGATTCACTGAATGTGCCGATCCTTCTGCACTGCCAAACTACAAAGAGCGCTTGAAAATGTTTTCCTTACGTTGCCTAATATGTAGAAGACCACTGGCTGATCTAACGCTTTGCTATCGCATTCTGAAAAGAGAGGTTAAACTGACTGCAAGCAAATATTGGATATTTCGCGCTAGTAGCCCCCTTCGAATGAACAACTTCAATGTCCAATATAGTAGAATCCATAAAAAAACATTTTTCTATTGTTTTCAATTCGTTTTTCTACCGCTGCGCAAGACGTGTAAGCCTTCTACCAGCTGAACTGTTCCAGGCGAAATCAGTGATCATTTTTAGGCGCAATTTAATGAGGTTAGATCTTCCGCAATTATTTAGAATCGAGCATTTTTGCTAACAATTAGATTTTTATAACATCACACTCACAAGATGCAAGATTACTGATGCTCCAGAGGACACTATTTGTTCATGGTCTTGACTGCCATTCGAAAGCAGGAAGAATAAAGCTTCGAATTTCATATGGGAGAAAAATACATGACAAAGATCTTAATTGCAAGGCTCCTGGCTTGATTGTTGTATAGTGCTTCTCGTTCCATCACCTCACAAACAATAAGAATCGTAACTCGCAGCAGAAGTTCTCGTTTCTCTCTTCAATGTTCCCTTTCTTGAGCTTATAATAATAATTTATTTTTTCAGATATGGTACCGGCACTGAAGCATTAACACACTACAACTTCATGATCCTTATCTCAATATCCTTGTCATAATCTCTCCTCCAAAATCTATTCACTCCGTTTTTTGCAATTGAGAACTTGTTTTGTTGCGACGCTACGATTCGTCGAATTTTTCATCAGAGACAAACATGGAATCGAGAGGCACTCAAGTCCGTTAAATTTTTTTCGATTATGTTCCTTTCTTGTATAGCGCACAAACATGTGCAATAAATCAATAAATCAATCTTAGCCATACTGATGTAGTACGAAAGAACACAGATGAAAAACCTTTTCTGGAATTCAGGCCACAACTTTGTGAAGATCTGACAGCAAGCGATATTGTCGTCGGCGCAGTAATTGACAAGCACCTGAACCATTTTCAGTTTCAAAGTGAAATTAGTCAAAGCATCATGCATCGGGAAGAAAATATTATGTCTTGATAGCCAGATCACTCATCAATTCCGCTCAAGAAGCCTCAGATATCGCTAACAGTCCCCGAACTACATAGGTGGGCCGTTTCGCTGGCACTTGTTGAATGAAAACCGCAACTGTGTTGAGCTCACGGGAAGTGAAAAACGAACAGGAGGAAGCCCACCAAAGCGTCGATCTGGCTTCTTCATGAAGATCCTGGACGTAAAGTACGACGCTCCTTGTCCCTCTCACACAACAACGACCCATTGCGCTCAAGCAACAGGGAGGAATAGAGACGCTGACGGAGCGTGGCCGCCCGAGCAATTCGGTGATCAAGGAGGACAAGTGATACGTACCCGAAATTAAGAAGTTTCTTTTGACGTTAGAAAGACTCTTCTCAACCGTCTAAACCTCGTTAATAACTCAACGGTAGAACTGGGCAGCAGACGAGTTCTTTTCAACTTTTCAACAAATTTGACAACTACAACCCCGAAGGGCAGCACCTTGAGATTTGTACATTAGGCGCTACGATGCGAAGGCAATGTCTATGAGGAACAGAAGAGCTTCTGGTGCCCCATACGCATTCAGCGAATCGAACATCTGCTCCGTCTACGTGTACATAGGTCGCCGATTTAATATGGCCTACGAACTAGAGAAGGTGATTGACAGAAGGAAACGAGCGACTTGTGGAGCTTTTAAAAGCGTCGGAGAACTCATGAAGAAGACGAGGAACGCCCGGTTCCGTGTCCAGAGAAATCGAGAGGAAGGCGCTCGGAGTGACACGATGCACGCAAGTCAGAGAAAGCCTCCGGGGTTACAAGCCTCGACGGTGCTAAAATCTAGGACGATATATCATCGGCCATGTCGTCGAAAATTAGGGTTTTCAATCACGTACTATCTTTCGTTGACACCCACTGGAGACAGCCGTAACCGACTGAACTCTGCGGGTTGTCAAAAGAGCACCAGGACGGCGTCAACGTATTGGACCTAGTTCTTCGTGAAAACTGTGAAAGAAATTTTCCTGCCCCTAGAGGATCCATTCCGCTACTGCTCCATCGCGTGATTCGACCATCAAATGGGTTACAGGTGATTAATACTCAACACAAATTATAACCTCTCCACCTGAAAGTTCTGCCTGATCAGATTCATGTCCTCCTTAACGAAGAATTCTTGGAATTTCTTAGACTCCTTGGTCATTTTGTTCTCATCTCGATAGAGGTGCTGGTGGACCGCCAACAACGAATTGCGACAGACGCGATCGTCCCAGGTGTCGCGCCACCGCTCGTACCGCTTCTCCTGAAGTGCTTCCATCATTTTGATAAAAGCGCTAGGTAATCTGCTAGCGAACCCTCAAGTTAAAATCGGAGTCGTCGGTCTCATAGGTGACAACTTGGTGATCTGCCATTCCGAACATCGGTATTGCCATTGACATGGTGTCCATGAATCGGACCGCCGACTTCTGAAGACAGGAATAAAACTACGCGCGACGTAAAGCACCTCTAGCCTTTCAAATATGAAACCATTGCCCAACATTTTCCTTATACGGCTCTCTGGTCCTCGCTCTATCATAACCAACATTGTGACCGATCACCACGCGAGGTTTCTCGGTGCCTGAATGTCTATGTGGTTGGCAGGCTGGAGTAAACAAGTCTTTCCTGACGACCAACCTCCAACAGGAATCAGATTCTCAAGGCGAGCAAGCGAGGGAACGGGTGTGAGATGCACAAGACGTTCGCTGCACCAGCAGTACCTAAACAGTCAAGCATTTCAGGAATGTCTTCTCTTTCTAGACCAATGCTGCAAGCACAAAAGGCATACCACGCCTTTTCAGAAAGAGCAACGGCGAGCGTGGGCAACTGGCCTTCTTGTACGCACGTTTCAACGTCAAAGAAGAACACATCTTCAAGAGGATACTCGACCTAGAATGGTTATGAAGTGAATTGTCTGAAGCCATATAAGAACGTGACTTATATAGGTTGTGTCTGAAAGAAAACTGAAAATGTGAGCAGAAAGTACTGAAAACAGGCCAGGTGCGAAGCGAGGCACACCAGCGCAAACCTGGTGTGGGTTTTTCCACTGCTTTCGATGTACGTCCCACCATCTTAGGGCTTTGTTAGTCCGGATGGGACCACAAAGAGAAACAGATACGGGGATCTACAGATACGGATAAAAGTCCAAAATAGCTTCACTAGAAAACTATATATTAGGAAATGTGGCTTTGATTACCATGCTATTCCCAGCAGTGATTCTTCTTCTTTTTCTTTTTTTCTTCTTCTTCTTCTTCTTCTTCTTCAGCGTTTATCCTGCATCGTAGCGGGGTCCGCTATTCTGGTGTTATGACGCCACCTTCCCGATCCAGCGCCAGATCAGGGTGAACGCCACTAATCTTCAAGTCCGTATGTAACGTATCTAACTAGCGCTGCTTCGGACGCCCTCTAGGCCGCTTTCCAATTACGTCTAAGTTAAGGCCTATCTTGCGGACGCTGTCTTCCTTTCCACGCAGAACGAGACCGTACCATCGTAAGCGAGCTTCCCACATCTTGTCAGCTATCGGCGCGACACCAAACTTCTGCCGAATAACATCGTTTCGGATGCGGTCCATGCGGGTGACTCCAGCCGTCCAGCGCAGCATCTTCGTCTCCATGACGCTGAGGCGCGTTTCAACTTCCCTTGTCGCAGGCCAACACTCAGCTCCGTACATCGCTACTGGCCGGACGACGGCTCTATATATTTTCGACTTCAAGCGCTCCGGTATCTTCCTATCACAGAGCACGCCAGTCAACGAGCGCCACTTGGACCAAGCTGCACTCGTGAGTTCACTTCAACCATCAGTTTGCCGTCAGACGCGACTGCTGATCCCAGGTACTTAAAGACCGAGGTGCGTGGGAGCTCGATGCCGTTGACCTTGATGGATGTGGACTCAGTAACGTCCGTCGTTAGATATTCGGTCTTCTGCACGTTTAATCTGAGTCCAAACCGCTCCAAGCGATCACACCAAGCTTGCAACTCTCGCTCGAGTTCATCTTTATCTTCGCTAGCGTCCAAGGAACGGGCTTCTGAAGATCTCGTGTGATGGCATCCATGACGACAACAAATAGGAGTGGGGAAAGCGCAGAACCCTGGTGTACCCCGACAGAGATGGCAAACTCCATCGAGGTTCCAGCTGCAGCTTGAACTCGACTCTTTGGACAAGAGTAGAGAATTCGCACCCACTCTATGAGCTCTTCGGGAACTCCATGATGTCGCAAGGTGTACCATATCACTTCACGCGGTACGCGGTCAAAGGCCTTCTCCAAGTCGAGGAAGGCGATATGCACGGGCTTCTGTTTCTCGCGGTGCTTCTCTAACAGGAGGCGAGCGGCGTGTATCACATCAATGGTGCCACAGCCAGCTACGAAGCCGCACTGATTGCTGGAAAGCTGTACGATGTCACGAATTCGTCCGTCGACAATTCGCTCAAAGATCTTCATGCTGTGCGAAAGCAAGCGAATCGGACGGTAATTGGAGCAGTCTGAAGGACTGCCCTTTTTCTTCCAAATCGTAATCGTCGTGCTTTGGCGCCAACGCTGAGGCACCTTCTTCTCCGCCACAACCTGGTTAAAGAACTTCGCCAACCACTCAGCAGGGTACCAAAACTTCGACTTCCACAGTTCTGCTGCCACGTCGTCTCGGGCGCACTCGCTTTGCCTGGCCTCATCTTCTTCAAAGCCGCTTCAGTCTCCTCCACGGTGATTTTCTGGACGGGGCCGTGGGTTGGAGACGTTGAAGGGATGGCTGGATGAGGAAATTCTACTGTAGAGATTTCCTCAAAGTAATCGCGCCATCGCTTCAATGCCTTCTTGCGGTCCATAAGAAGATGGCCGTTCTCATCATTGATGCCGAAGAACTTCTCAATATCCTCGGTCTGCCGATGGCGAAACTTTGCAAATCGGTACAGATACCGCTCACCATCGCGCGACTCGAGCTTCTCGTTGACATCTCCATAATGAGTGGCTTTTGCAACAGCAACGGCCTTCTTTGCAGCTTTCTTCGCTTCTTGCTACTTCCGCCAGTTATCGGCCGTCTCTTCGCCGAGAAACACGTGATAGAGCGTCTTCTTCTCTCGAACTTTGACTTTCACGTCATCTGTCCACAGCCATGCCTGCTTGTCGACCTTCCGTCGTCCAGGCTTCGTGATGTCGAGCTCCGACCGTGCAGCGTGACGAATCGCGTCGGTGGTCTTCTCCCAAGTTTCGTCGACAGTTGTCACCGTCGGTAACCGCACGCGAGAAATCACAGCTGCTCCCTTCTCTCTCATACGCCACCACTTGATTCTTCTGCACCGCATCGCTCGACCTGCTTCAGCCTCGGACGGGCGATCTTCAAAGTACAGATCAGCGGTCGATGCTGTGGGGCGACCGTCTCATACGGCACGACCTTCTCGTCTGTGACGAGAATTCGGTCTCCATCCTTCACAAGGACAAAGTCTATCTGAGTCCTGGTGCTTCCGCTATAGAACGAGATGAGGTGGGATCGCGTTTGCGAAATACGGTGTTCACTATGGTGAGGTTGTGCGATTCCGCATATTCAAGGATACGCTCACCATCTGCGTTACGCGATCCGTAACTGTGACAGCCGTACCCGTCTTTCTTCGCGCCGGCGTGCCCGTTGAGGTCACCAGCGAATATGATGACATCTTTCGACGGTACCTCTGCTGTCTTCTCATCAAGCAGGCTCCAAAACTCTTCCTTGGCTTGATCCAAGCAGCCAGTCTGCGGAGCATACGCAGAGAAGAAGTGATAGAGTCGCTCCTTCGCGGCGACAACGATCTTCATCAATCGATCGTCAAAGCGCTCGACGCTTACAATCGAGTTACGAAATCGTTCGGAGACGATTATTCCGACACCACTGGTGGTCCTGGGACTTCCACATAGAACGGCCTTGAAGCCTCGTCCTATGTCCCCTGACTTGCGGCAGGACCACCTCGTCTCCTGCACCGCACAGAAATCAACTCTTCTACGCTCCAGTGCTTTAACCAACTCGCACGAGCGGCCCGTCAACGTACCCACATTCAGCGTAGCCACGCGGGTCCTGCTTACGTTACGGGACTTTCGGACTAACTGAGTTGCCCCCCGATGCCGTCCTCGCACCAGGGACCCTCGCATACTTTTCACACTCGCCGGGCTTTGCGAGTGCGCGTCGGCTCCCGCGGACGCCGTAACACTATCTCGATAAACCTGAACAGTCATACACCATGTGATGTGACATGGGTCTTCGTTGGCCGGCCTGTCACAAGGGCCTGTCGCCTGCAATCGAGTGTCCGTGATCGGCTTAGCTCGCAGAGCGAACAGTTTCCAGTGGCACCACGTGGAGGAACGGACATCGCCACCTATTCCCAGCAGTGATATAAGAAACAAACAACTTGGGCTACAGACACTTTCATAAGACGAAGAATATACGACCTCGTAATGGTACACACAATTCTCCATGGTTTCTGTGGACTTGACAAACGTGATTTCTTCATGGTGAGACCATCTAGAACCCGAGGTAGAGGAGAGAAGCTTTCACTAAGCACTGCAAAATCTTCAATTCTACATAATTTTTCTTTTTGTCAGTAGAGCAGGTTCGGATTATATGAAACTTGCCAAAAACTCAGTTATTCCGTACAACCTGAAGCCATTTATTAGGAATGCAAGTCGATTCATAAATAATTCTAGGACATAACGAGATCTTGTGGCAGAGCCCCTCTTGGTCTGTTCTCCTTTCTAATCTTCATTCTCCGGGTGTTTGTTATCGCATATACTTTCTAATCATTCTATTACACTTTGGTCTGGATCGTTAGCCAATGTCATGTGGATGTCATTGTATACTGTTTCTAATTATATGGTTCTTCACATGGATTTTAGCAATGTAATAAATAATAATAATAATCCTTGTTTACTATCATAGTATCAAGCAAATGGGAGTGCATGGCGCACCCCACATTTGCTTAATACTATGGTAGTAAACAAGGATTGACTAACGCCAACCTTTATCTTTCTGGCTCTTGTAGCTGTCGGTGGGAGCACTCAAGCTGCTGTGGTCTAACTTAAGCAGCAGAAAGTAGAGAAAAGTGGTAGAATACGAGGGACAATGACAGCCAACCATTGGTGATGCGCTGTAGTTTCTAAATACAGGGTGGCTCCTAATTATTTACGCGTAGTTTATTACTAATAACTTCAACAAAAAAACAACACTTATACAGTCTGATACAACTTCTATATAGAGCAATGCCTAACAATCATTCGCTCGAGAAGATGATCGAAATGAGCTCCTTTTGCAACAATACAGGCCTTGAGTCTCTTCTCAACCGACATCACTGTGACTGTGGTCCGCAGGAAGATGACGTCGATATCGTCCCACGCCTTCTGAAGTGAAGCTTTGAGAGCGTTCAAACTTTGGTGACTCTTCCAGGAGACCTTCTGCTGCAAGTAGCCCCACACAGCGAAATCCATCAGATTCAGATCAGGCGAGTTAGGTGGCCAGAATTCCTTCGTCCAGTAGCCAGGGAAGTGACTCTCGCAGAATGCCGGAGTGGATGTCGCAGAATGAGCAGGTGCCCAGTCCTGTTGGAGCACGCACTGACCACTGACAAAATTTTCAGCAACCCAAGGGAGAAAACATCGCGCAGATCTTTTCTTGGTAGACTTCAGCGTTGATTTTCACTACAACGGTCGACGAAAACCAGAGGTGTCTTCTTGTCCAGGGTAATTCCAGCCCACACCATTACAGATTTCGGAAAAAGAGTCCTGTTGAGAACACGACGTTGAGAAGACCTGCTTCTGAATGGAGGCAGCAAGTGACGCTGATTCTGTGAGTTGTGTGCAACTTCAATGGTAAAAATCTTCTCATCCGTCCAGATGACGCTTGACAAGCGGCCCTGTCCTTTAGCAACAACTTGGATTTTTCCAATCTGATCTGCATGGCAGCTTCTCCGTAAGGGCTTGTCCACGATAAAGACGATAACTGCGAAGCCAAGATCCTGTGTGACGATCTTCTGTATTGTTCTGGGGGAAACCCCAAGGTCTACGGCCATCCGATTCATGCTAACTCCATTGTTACGGTCGATTCTCTTTTTGAGACTATTCGAAGGCGGAAAGTGTTCACAGTACGTGGTCTGCCAGATCTCGTCCTCAGTTCGACCGTTCCTTCCTCTCTGTACTGTTTCACAATGTGTTGGACTGTTCTGGCAGAAATTTGAAGTCGTCGAGCGATCTCTGCTGCAGAATATCCTTTATCGGCGAGATGAGCGATGGTGGAACGATGTGGTGAAGCTTTCATTGTCGAGGGTATTGAATGTATCACCTTGCTTGGTTTTTTGTACATAGCTCCCCCATTCTAGAAAAATCCTAATAATTGATCTCCCGCCATTTTCAAAAATACAGTTGAATTTCGCGCAAATAATTAGGAGCCACCCTGTACTTCTACAAGACATCTCGGAGATACTCCAAATATTTGGCCAATACAGTCGGCCAATACAGTCCGAACCCTCCGTTCATTCCTATTCGCTGATGACTTCACCGAGTGACAAAACAAGTTTTGGTCGGCTTGTTTAACATTAATCGTTTTCTGTCAAAAGCAAAATTGCAGAAAAGTGCTACGCTACTTGTCTGAAGAAATCTATCGGTTGGCGGAGTTTTATGGTGCTACGTATGAACTAACCCCACTCATTCAGCATCCAACCCAACAAATGGTTCCTTCCACTATTGTCTCTGATTTGATATCAAATTTGACAGCAACCGCGAAATGCCAACATCTTCAAACGACTGAAGACGATGTGGTCTGCCCAGTAGTTCTACTTCGAAACCGAACGCTTTTATTCTACTTCTTCGGGATGTCGGAGGTGATCTGAATGCGTATTCGGCCAAACAATGGCATCTTACTCTACGTAATTCGCCTAATCCGTGGGTCACGGTTCCGTCACGGGGAGGGGGACTAAAGCCAAGGGATGCCTTCGACAGGACGGGCATACCAGCCGGGTTTTCTTTGAGGTTAACCATAGGAGGTTGTTGACGAACTATATCATCGGCGGGGGATCGTCTAAATTTACGACATTTTAAGCGAGCAACGCGTCAGGGGAATAGATGAGGATCAAGAGTCAAACGCCAGGAATCAGAAGGCGTGCCGCACACGACATCCAAAGTGCGTGGGGATTCAGAAGACGTGCCGAAGGTATCGTCCAACGTGCGTAGGGATTCAGATTTTGGGGAAAATGATTACAGCAATTATAGGAGTATTATTGCCGTCGGACATTGAATGGTAATGATGGTCGAATGTTTTCGTTTCTGCAGATTAAGCACTTCGAATTGGGACTCTCGCGATCTGTTTCTTGCCACGTAGAATGGGTACTTTGGAGAATAAACCTAGCACATGAGACAGATGCTGGAAAGGCTTCATAGGAGCATTTGTAAAGATTCTTCTTTACCAAATCCGTTCATACTATTCTTCATATATAGCAAAAACAGCTTTTTCGACTGAAGTTTGGAGGCCGTTAGCCACTGGCCGTCTGGTATGCATACATACCATTTCCGTGTCGAACTGAACACTTTTCAAATCAAATTGAACACCCTTCTAAGCTAGCATAAGACTTTTGAAATCAAAGCGAACTCTTCCAAATTGAATTGAGCTTCTTCTACATTAAACTAAAGACTCTCCAAAAATGTTAGAATAATTTTGTGTTCAAGAAAAATTTTAGTGTAACCTTCTTTGAAGTTTTAGTTCATCTACACAATAAGTGAAAACATTGTTTGAAATTTCATAAATTTTTTATTTTTTGAGGAAAAATAATGGATTAAAGCTTGTTTTAAAGAGCTGGAAGGCGATCATTTTTTGATGCCAAAAGGGATTGCGCCAAGCCTTTTTTCAAGACGTCGGGATTTCTATTCGATAGATGGCAGAATTTCTGGTCGCATGGAGTTTGACACCTCTTAACGATAAAACAAAAACAATCCTAAAGAGAACAATATCCTGACTTTGACGGTTCATGTAAGTGGCATTTGCACTATCAATCGAACAGAAGTTGCGGCGAACTTTTTGACATTTTTTAATTTATTCCTTTTTCTAAAATAAAAAAATTCATAAAATTATTACACTTATTAGGCTAGGTAGACTAAAAATTTCAAAGAATGTTACACCAAATTTTCCTAGAATAATGAATTATTCTAACAATCATATTGAGTCTGTAGTTTAACCTGCTGCTTTTTTCCTTCATTTACCTGCTCGACAACTCCGCCGTGATCATATCTTGTCCATCCCGTGACACATTTCCACTGTGAAGGCTTTGGGAAGCTTATCGGAAAAGATGCAGCCAAATTCAGATACGACTTGTATTCCTGTGTTAGTTCGTCCGCGACGATCCTGCGAACAACGTTTTTAATGACAAATTCGAAGAATCAGAGAGTGAGAACGGAAACCTCAAGATTCACCTGAAGTGTTCCTGTAGAGAAGACGACCGCAGTTTAGGCAGCTGGATAGGGACCTGCTGCTGAGTGGAAGTCGAGGGGACAGCGCTTCGAAACAGATGGCTGTGCAGGTTCTCGGGTATAGTTGGGATTCGCTGAGGTTTGAACTGAAATGGACAAGACTTGATCACCTCCTACACAGCTAACCAGCCATTTTCACTTTAAGATCAGGAATGTGAATTGGCTTACGACAGCGCAAAAATGACAGAACTTTCCTCACAACTATAGGTCCTACAGATCGTCACTCGTTCGGTTCTTTCGAACGGTCCATGCCGCGAAGGTGGGCAGCATTGAGGGACGGCGAGGAATGCTGCAGCCAATCATTGCTACAAGAACAACGACCAAACACACGTCAGCCAATCAGGGACCGACCTTACACGCCTTGTCTGAATGGCACGACTATTTGATGCAGTTTGATTGGCTGGCGCGCTCCCACTTCCTTATGCTGCCCACCTTCGCGACATGGGCCGCATCTTATATATAATATCTTCAAGTGCCTCGAACAAACGGTGAACTACTGCAAGTAACGGCCACCTCAAAAGATGTATTGACCACTCGAATTTCACATCCTTCACGTAAACAAATGTTCTTAACCCAAGCATATTCTGAAAAGCAGTAAGAGGAAATGCTCAGGCGTTTTAGATAATACACAAAAATGTGAAAAGTGCGTCATACAGTCGAGGAGCGTTTTCTCCATCTCGCAAGCTTTTACTCCTAGCACCGTTGAAGAATCTGCAGTCCTTATCAGTCGCCGACCTAAGCTAACAAAAAATCTTCCGCCTTAGCGCCGATTTCCAGCGAAATCTCTATTAACGACGCCATTCATTTTTTCCATAACCCACCCTTGTCCATTCCTCCAGGGTTGGAGAATTGGTATCACGCTTGCAGAAAGGAGAAACATTTACTTATTGTGTAGCCACCGCCAATCATCACATAGGCTAACTGCGAATTCATTTGCGAATGCGAATTCAAATCACCTCCACGATATTACGCAGAAGTAAAATACGTGACGTACGTGAAGTACATCACAATGGGTCCTTTGTCCTTTACTCTTCATCCCCACCCTACCTTAATTGCCGCCTTTGCTTTGACTTGGCTGTATACTCATGCCTGTCCACATATCCACGTTTCGCATCCTAACCCATTGTGTTATCCGGAGTTTCTAGCTGCGTGCAACTGTCCTTATAGGGATTCAACCAAGGCTCAGCAGCTACCACGGGAAAGAACAGCAGAACTGTACTGCGCATCGTTCCTTTGATATCACTGGAACACGGCTGCTAATGCAGAATTCGATGAAAGACCGTGTTCCTTACACTTGCGCAGACCATGTTCATTATAGCCCTTCGAGTTTGATTCTGACTTGCTTTCTCGGATACGTCACTCCAGGTAGCGCAGTTGTGTCATCTCCATCTGGAATCCACGAAACGTTCAATGCACTACTCACGATTAGTGTGCCTCGTCACAGCTCTGAAGCTCCACTTTGAGACGGAGGGGCTCGAAGCCAACCCTTACTGTTTCCCCTCTTCTGTCCACATTCTTCATTAGCCCTTGTTTCTGCACGCATAGCCCTGCATGGCTACCGCCCGAGAAGTGGGTTAGTTCTGCTATCACGTCAAAGGAGCTATGTCTTACAAAGTCTGGCTTCACAGGTATCATATGAATCTTGTCTTCCACATCAAATGGAGATCAAGCACAGGAAGACCACTACAACTGCAGGATGTAAATGGATGCAAATAGTCTTCACTAAAGGTAGCCAGCATGCCTTTGCAGTCATGAGCGAACTGTCCTCCAAGCTGGTACCGATCCAAACTTCTCGCCGTCGGATCTGACGAGGAGGGTCAAGGAGGTGATTCTCAAAACCAACTATATGGTATTGTAGGGCGTTGTCTGGGAAGCACCGTAATGACTTCCAAATTTTCTGCGAACCCCTGGTTGGTCAAAAATGGCAGAAATTTGTAGCGCTTCGGTGCGGGCCGAAAACGCAATACTAACGCCTGGAATACTCTTGTCGTGCCCAGAAATAATCCTGCAAAAACTTGGAGTTTCAGTCATTGCAAGAACGTAGGATCTGATAAATTCCTATTAGAAGCGAGAAGGCAATTCACGGGGCATCCAACCGCATCACAACAGTGGTTGGATGGCCGAGTGCGTTGGACTTGCAGGACGGTGGTCAAGGACTCGATTCCAGGGAGGAGTTTGTGCATTGCTAGTGGCGTTTTTTTGCATTCTTATCAATGTTGAGTGCACTTAGGGCCCGGCATGGTTCAGTGTTCGCTTTCCAATCTGTTTTTAACTCTTGCAGGACGTGAACCAAGCTAGCCTTTGTCGATTACGCGAGAGATACGCTACTGGCCATTAAACCATGAATCTCTTGTAGGGAAAGCTCTTGTTAGATGCTATCCATTGTGATCCTTTTCTATTGGTTTTAGAAGTGTGTCTCGTAGTAATCTCATTTGACCACTATTCCCTACTCTAGAGGGATGCAAGGAAGTGGGAAAGAACTGAAGATACGGTCGCTCGTACTCTCGACACTACAAAGGCTAAAAAATTCCTTCGTTCCAACCTCGTTTATTGGGGGTACCTATCACGAATCAGACATCTGTTTAGCAGCGTTTAGCAGTGTAGCAGCGAATTACTGCAGGTTAGAGTAGATATTGATCATCATCATCATTTTCATTAGCGTCTGTCCCGCTTGGTGGCGGGGTCCGCTCTTCTGGTGTGGTGACGCCAATTCTCCCGATCAAATGCTTGATGCTTAGAGTAGATATTGATACTGTGAAAAAACTACATCCGCGCCGAGGTCTTCTTCATGACCGCACTTCGTTTCCAAGATCCGTATCATGAACTGAAAACAGCTCTCAAAATTTAAAAGCCAACAACGTACGCCGAATTCGTGATCATCGCTGCAATAGCATCCTTAGACGGATGGGATGAGTGCGGCTGACCTGTCTTCACCATTCCACTTACCCGCACCCTACTTATGTCGTAGCCTACTGTAATCTACCATAACAAAAAACGGATTCCAGATTCGTGGCCAGAATCCGAAATGCCCTCCCCCTAGACGAACCTTGGCGAAAAAATCCGACGCTGCAGCTGCGAGAGTGCTTTCTTTCAAATCTGCAGCTTGGATCGCATCTTGCAAGAGGTTAAAAACGAGGTCGAGAAGCAAGCACTGTACCCTAACGAGGCCAAATTGCACTCTACAATGGTAAAAAACAAAAAGACGACACTAGCAATGCATAAGCTCCCACCCCCCCCCCCCCCCGCAATCGACCCCTTGACCACCCTCCTGCAAGTCCACCGCGCTACTCAATCGGCCATCCAATCACTGTTGCGTTGAGGTTGGATGCCTCCCGTGAATTGCCTTCTCGCTTCTAATGGGAATTTATAAGATCCTACGTTCTAGCAATGACTGAAGCTCTGAGGCTTTTGCAGAATTATTTCTGGGCACGGCAATAGTATTCCAGGCGTCAGTTTTGCGCTATAGGCCAGCACTGAGGCGCTGCAGTTTTCTTCATTTTTTACCTACCGAGTATAGATTGGATCCGAATGAATCATTTTCGGATATCCGATTCGGATATAGCTATCCGAATCGTTGATACCAATAGGACTGTTCGAGCTGTGGAGCCAAGATTGTTAACCACACTTTATTCGGCTGACGTTTCGGCGTAACCGCCTTCTTCAGAGCCTGGAAAAGTCAAGCGAGGTTTGAAAGGTTACTCGTCCAAGAACTAGTTCAAGTCACAGGAGTTTCCGGAATTAATAGGAAAAGGAGACGAAATGGGAGTGAGACAGCCCAACTAACCTTATGGAAGCAGCCAAGAAGCTGGTGCGTCACCCTCGAATGGAGGCAGTTTGGGTGAACGAGACTACCACCTAAGGTCAACCCCTCAGCAACCCTCCGGCTGTCGCCCTCCGGGATCGAGCCCACAGAGGTTAGGGCCAGCTCCTGGGTTAGCGCTACGCGCTCTTCCCTCCTATTGATCGCGGGATTCTTGAAGGCAATCCACAGAGCTTCGAGAGTCTTGGGTGCTGCGCCCCCGTCACGCAGCTCCCTTCTTACCTTGCGTCTCGGAGTTTTTCCAGGAAAGCGCAAATGCTAGGGAGGTGGGCAGGTACATACCTAAGCAGTATCATTGTTCATTGCAGGTCTGCACACCCTAGCAGTGCCTAGAGGGCCATTGTAAATAACATGTTTCACACAGCGGCGCTGGTATCCTCCAACGACGAATTCGAGTCCGCTTCTAGGGAGATGGCATCTCGTATAGCGTTGTCCAATGGGTACACTTCCGACAGCCTTCCTAAGCAACGTCGTCCGCCTGCAGGACACAAAGACGCACAGAACAAGAGCGCACCAAAATTCCTTTCCTGCTCCCTTCATCACGGATGCTCTTAGTGCTCAAGTACGGGAAATTATACGCAAGGCTGACTTAGAAGGTCTGGTCAGGCTAGTTAACATACCGCCTGCTAACCTCAGGACCCAACTTGTTAGGAACCGGCTGTATGATCGCGCTTGTGATTCCCCGTCCTGCATGGTCTGCCCGTTTGGAAAGGAAGGGGATTGCACGGCCTCAGGTGTGGTATACCTCATCATTTGCACGGAGTGCAATGAGGAATACATCGGTGAG
Source organism: Heligmosomoides polygyrus bakeri (assembly GCA_947359475.1). Lineage (NCBI taxonomy): Eukaryota > Metazoa > Nematoda > Chromadorea > Rhabditida > Heligmosomidae > Heligmosomoides > Heligmosomoides polygyrus. The sequence continues at coordinate 78,870,405 of OX375866.1, forward strand.
ACGGGCAGGCCGCTTTGGGTGAGGGTCAAGGAACACATGGACGGGCTTCGGAGATGCCAGATTTCCACGCCGTTGGGGAGCACAGGCAGCGTAGCCATGGTGGCGCAATGGTTGGGGTCGCGATTACAATCCTTGCTCGAGAGGTCGATATCGCAGCACGCAAGACTCTCGAAGCGCTGTGGATTGCCTTCAAGAATCCCGCGATCAATAGGAGGGAAGAGCGCGTAGCGCTAACCCAGGAGCTGGCCCCATTTGCTGACCTCTGTGGGCTCGATCCCGGAGGGCGACAGTTGGAGAGTCGCTGAGGGGTTGACCTTAGGTGGTAGTCTCGTTCACCCAAACTGCCTCCATCCGAGGGTGACGCGCCAGCTTCTTGGCTGCTTCCATAAGGTTAGTTGGGCTGTCTCACTCCCATTTCGTCTCCTTTTCCTATTAATTCCGGAAACTCCTGTGACTTGAAATAGTTCTTGGACGAGTAACCTTTCAAACCTCGCTTGACTTTTCCAGGCTCTGAAGAAGGCGGTTACGCCGAAACGTCAGCCGAATAAAGTGTGGTTAACAATCTTGGCTCCACAGCTCGAACAGTCCTATTGGTATTAACGTCATGCCAAGATTCAACGACAGTCGATCATGAAATATACTGCTATCCGAATCATCCAAATCCGAGGCATGCAAAATCGCCCTTATCCGAATCATCCAAAAATCCGGTGTCCGCAAAATTTCCGTTATCCGAATCATCCAAAAATCCCGGGTCCGCAAAAATGCCGTTATCCGAAGGTTTTCGATCGGATCCAATGTATACTACTCAGAGGTTGGCAGGAAATCTCCACGGTCGAGGTGACCACGCTGACCTTCCTTGTGAGAACAGGAAACCGAACGACAGTGGCAGGAATCGAAACAGATGAAAGCACCAGATGTGAGGATCGATATGGAAGTGAAGACGAGCATTTGAAGATCGTGCCACTCGAGTACGCACAGCACTGGAGAGGAAAGGGTTTCCAAAATGACACTTCTTGACCGTTAATAAAGCGGCAAAGCCTTTAGCATCCATGCGCTGCGGGTACTGCGCTCGATCCTACTGTTAATACGCATTCTTAAAAGCTGTAAACTGTCATTCTTAGTGTCCCAAACGCTTGTGATGCACTGCCAAGAAAACGGGTATCTTCGTTTTTCTTCGCATTTTTCTCTTTGTTAACCTACCTCAACCAACAATATGTTCCCTGCAGAGCCGAAAATATCAGCGCGATGAACTGGAAGAGATACGATCCCGTGCATCTAAAACGCAGCCGTGCGGCTCTCAATGGACTTGTGAGCTTCAATGTCAATGTCTCCCAACCTTTCGAAGTGCATATCAGGCAGGTACGAATTCAACGCGCAGAAAAGACGATAATGCGAGAGCGCATGGGAGTACGGCAAATGAATTACAGACTGGTTATTCAGCTAAGTTCTCCAAACTTGTGGAAAACCGCTGAAACAATGTGCGCCTGAACATTGCACACCACATCTGTGGCAAGTGCAGTATGGTCGCTTGTATCACTCTCAACCCAAAATATCAAAAAGTACCAGGAATGTCCCATTACTTATGAAGTGAAAAGAAGGACAGACACTGGTACGAAGCGTATTCGCATCCCTGTCGCGTTCAACATTGTACGTGGTGAGAAAGCACGGAACACCGAGCTTTCCATCCCCTTTCTTCGTTCACAGGATCATTGTTCGAGGCTACACCACTCTATGGACTTTATGCGGTCGTGCTTACTACGAGAGGGCGGCAATCGTCGCCACATAGCGGTGCCTCCGCGACTTCAAAACTGCGGATTGTCTGCACTACGCTGTCTATTACTTCGAAGTATTGGAGTATTGAAGAGCATGGAGACATCGTATTTCGAAGAGGAACTAAGCAGTGATCCCTATAGAAGTAGAGAAATTGGGTGACTGATGACACATAGCTCTAACTCTCAAACCACTGATCATGTGTTAGATGAACTAGCATGGCTTATTTTCATCCCGACCATGAAATTAGACGATCAAATGGGCTCATTGTAAGCATATTTGTGAAACGCTAGAAGCGCTGTTTCGCACAGCTACGGCAGCAGACATCGCGTCTCCGATGTTGGCTGCCATGCCCGCGATAAGCAGGCGTAGCAAGACTGCCCCCATGTCTGGAGCCTAAAAACTGAATGGAAAACAGTGGGAACCGTTTTCTAACAAATATCGAGAGGAAGTACAGCAGAGAGGCAATGAAGCCCTGATGCAAGACTTCCGATCTAATTCTCCGATCCGATGTGTTAACTATATTCCCGAATAATAGCGATCTCCATGTTCATATCATCTGGTAGGTCACCCTACACCTTACTTAAGCGCCGGGCGTTTTTACGCTTTCCGCCTCAACTGTTCGGCAAGAGGCGATTTTTGCTTTGTTAGGATTGGTATTTGAACGGTGGCGATGTCCGTTCCTCCACGTAGTGCCACTGGAAACTGTTCCCTCTGCGAGCTAAGCCGATCACGGACATTCGATTGCAGGCGACAGGCCCTTGTGACAGGCCGGCCTACGAAGACCCATGTCACATCACATGGTGTATGACTGTTCAGGTTTATCGAGATAGTGCTACGGCGTCCGCGGGAGCCGACGCGCACTCACAAAGCCCGGCGAGTGTGAAAAGTATGCGAGGGTCCCTGGTGCGAGGACGGCATCGGGTGGCAACTCAGTTAGTCCGAAAGTCCCGTAACGTAAGCAGGACCCGCGTGGCTACGCTGAATGTGGGTACGTTGACGGGCCGCTCGTGCGAGTTGGTTAAAGCACTGGAGCGTAGAAGAGTTGATTTCTGTGCGGTGCAGGAGACGAGGTGGTCCTGCCGCAAGTCAAGGGACATAGGACGAGGCTTCAAGGCCGTTCTATGTGGAAGTCCCAGGACCACCAGTGGTGTCGGAATAATCGTCTCCGAACGATTTCGTGACTCGATTGTAAGCGTCGAGCGCTTTGACGATCGATTGATGAAGATCGTTGTCGCCGCGAAGGAGCGACTCTATCACTTCTTCTCTGCGTATGCTCCGCAGGCTGGCTGCTCGGATCAAGCCAAGGAAGAGTTTTGGAGCCTGCTTGATGAGAAGACAGCAGAGGTACCGTCGAAAGATGTCATTATAGTCGCTGGTGACCTCAACGGGCACGTCGGCGCGACGAAAGACGGATACGGCTGTCATGGTGGGTTCGGTTACGGGTCGCGTAACGCAGATGGTGAGCGTATCCTTGAATATGCGGAATCGCACAACCTCACCATAGTGAACACCGTATTTCGCAAACGCGATCCCACCTCATCTCGTTCTATAGCGGGAACACCAGGACTCAGATAGACTTTGTCCTTGTGAAGGATGGAGACCGAAGTCTTGTCACAGACGCGAAGGTCGTGCCGTATGAGACGGTCGCCCCACAGCATCGACCGCTGATCTGTACTTTAAAGATCGCCCCTCCGAGGCTGAAGCAGGTCGAGCGATGCGGTGCACCAAGAATCAAGTGGTGGCGAATGAAAGAGAAGGAAGCAGCTGTGATTTCTCGCGTGCGGTTACTGACAGTGACAACTGTCGACGAAACTTGGGAGAAGGCCACCGACGCGATTCGTCACGCTGCACGGTCGGAGCTCGGCATCACGAAGCCTGGACGACGGAAGGTCGACAAGCAGGCCTGGCTGTGGACAGATGACGTGAAAGCCAAAGTTCGAGAGAACTTGACGCTATATCACGTGTTTCTCGGCGAAAAGACAGCCGATAACTGGCGGAAGTACCAAGAAGCGAAGAAAGCTGCAAAGAAAGCCGTGGCTGTTGCAAAAGCCACTCATTATGGAGATGTCAACGAGAAGCTCGAGTCGCGCGATGGTGAGCGGTATCTGTACCGACTCGCAAAGAATCGCCATCGCCAGACCGAGGACATCGAGAAGTTCTTCGGCATCAATGGTGAGAACGGCCATCTTCTTATGGACCGCAAGAAGGCATTGAAGCGATGGCGCGATTACTTTGAGGAAATCTCTACGGTAGAATTTCCTCATCCAGCCATGCCCTCAACGGCTCCAACCCACGGCCCCGTTCAGAAGATCACCGTGGAGGAGATTGAAGCGGCTTTGAAGAAGATGAGGCCAGGCAAAGCGACTGGGCCCGACGACGTGGCAGCAGAACTGTGGAAGTCGAAGTTTTGGTACCCAGCTGAGTGGTTGGCGAAGTTCTTTAATCAGGTTGTGGCGGAGAAAAAAGTGCCTGGGTGTTGGCGCCAAAGTACGACGATTCCGATTTGGAAGAACAAGGGCAGTCCTGCAAACTGCTCCAATTACCGTCCGATTCGCTTGCTTTCGCACAGCATGAAGATCTTTGAGCGAATTGTCGACGGACGAATCCGTGACATCGTCCAGCTTTCCAGCAATCAGTGCGGCTTCGTGGCTGGGTGTGGCACCATTGATGCCATACACGCCGCCCGCCTCCTGATAGAGAAGCATCGCGAGAAACAGAAGTCGGTGCATATCGCCTTCCTCGACGTAGAGAAGGCCTTTGACCGCGTACCGCGTGAAGTGATATGGTACGCTTTGCGACATCATGGAGTTCCCGAAGAGCTCATAGAGTGGGTGCGAATTCTCTACTCTTGTCCAAAGAGTCGAGTTCAAGCTGCAGCTGGAACCTCAATGGAGTTTCCCATCTCTGTCGGGGTACATCAGGGTTCTGCGCGTTCCCCACTCCTCTTCGTTGTCGTCATGGATGCCATCACACGAGATCTTCAGAACCCCGTCCCTTGGACGTTGCTTTATGCTGATGACGTAATGCTCGCTAGCGAAGATAAAGATGAACTCGAGCGAGAGGTGAAAGCTTGGTGTGATTCGCTTGGAGCGGTTTGGACTCAAATTGAACGTGAAGAAGACCGAATATGTAACGACGGACGTTACTGAGTCCAGCTCCATCAAGGTTAACGGCATCGAGCTCCTACGCACTTCGGTCTTTAAGTACCTGGGATCAGCAGTCACGTCTGACGGCAAACTGATGATTGAAGTGAATTCACGCGTGAGTGCAGCTTGGTCCAAGTGGCGCTCGTTGACTGGGGTGCTCTGCGTTTGGAAGATATCGGAGCGCTTGAAGTCGAAGATATACAGAGCAGTCGTCCGGCCAGTAGCGATGTACGGCGCTGAGTGTTGGCCTGCGACCAGGGAAGTTGAAACGCGCCTCAGCGTCATGGAGACGAAGATGCTGCGCTGGACGGCTGGAGTCACGCGCATGGACCGCATTCGAAACGATGCTATTCGGCAGAAGTTCGGTGTCGCGCCGATAGCGGACAAGATGCGCGAAGCTCGCTTGCGATGGTACGGCTACGTTCTGCGTGGAGAGGAAGACAGCGTCCGCAAGATAGGCCTTAACTTCGAGGTAATAGGAAAGCGGCCTAGAGGGCGCCCGAAGCAGCGCTGGTTAGATACGTTACATGCGGACTTGAAGATTACTGGTGTTTAGCCTGATCTAGCGCTGGATCGGGAAAGGTGGCGTCATAACACCAGAATAGCGGACCCCGCTACGATGCGGGACAAACGCTGAAGAAGAAGAAGAGGATTGGTATTTGAACGTCGTTCTGCCCCTCATTCATTTGACCCCAGCACTTTCAAGAAACGACAGCACGACTCGGAGACCAGATAAATGACCATCCGTTCATCATTGTTCGAAATGCGCTCAGCTGCAGAATAACTACGATATTATATCTACATCTACGTCATCGAAGACAAGTATAGACCCTACCGTGCACCACCTTCTTGGCGACCGCACGACCCTACTTCTGAATAGTCTTGTCCATTCCATCGCAGCACAGTTTCTAAAAACGCCGTGGCTTCAGTTGATTTCTCTCGAACTACGATCATTTGAAATGAATGAACTCATCAGCACACAGTATTTGCCAAACAACTCAATGGCGACTTGAACTGCTTAATAACATATTTATTTATAAGGATCTATTGTGCAAAAATCATTTACAACAAGAAATAAGCCGCACCAGAAATGGAAAACGTTGAAGATTTCATCAAATTAACATAGGTATCGTCGGTCATCTGGGACCATCAACCATCGCGGCTTCACGAGAGATGACAAGCTCCTCAAATCGAATCACATACGCTGTCCCATTGTTCCACCAATGGGCGGAAACCTGACAGGGGAAATTGCTCGCCTGAAATTTATTGAGCGATACGGTTGCAAGAGTTGCATCTAATGAGCAAAACAAGCCCTCACCTCTAGCATAGCTTGAACGATACCAGCAACAAATGCGGCACAGTTCAACATTCCCTTGTCCTTGGGCACCGAAATGAAAGTATTGACAACAGGTTCCTTCTCAATGAGCAGATCTGGAATTCATGTTATTCTCAAGGCAGTCATTAAAGTCAGCAATAAAAGAGGATAAAGGACGGCGTTAGAAGAAAAATCTGTTCGTGGGGTGGATGCGCCATACATTCTACTTCATACAGATACGTTGAGGCCCGAATGCCAATCTATCCTATACAGTGACTTGCAGTGGTCAACCGATGGTCTAGTCAGTGTTTTAGGCCTATGATATACTCCCTCGACAGTCTCGGCAACCAAGGGACAGAGCATCTAACGTGGAATTCAAATAGAATAACATGCGGGAACGTAACTTCGCTTGAGAAGCATCTCGTCTGCATCCAGACCACAGATCATGTCAGCGTCCAACTTGCTGCGCTGATGAGGAAACGAACTCCCCACTAGTGCAGAAAAGAGGTCGTGTTAGTCGACTTCTGTCAACAGCATTTGAAGAGCTTTTCCTTGCTTCATAATGATGTGAATGGATCGTAAATTTCACCTCTTTAAGCGTTCGCTCGCCACTGAATTATTTTCTCCCTCAGGGTTTGTCCCTTCGGTGGCAGTTTCTTATCTAGCGCTTTGACGGCACCTTTCCCGATTCAGCACTTGATCAATGGGTACAGTAGCTACTTTCAGGTCCATATGCAGGGTATCACGCCAGAGTTGGCTCGGGGGTTACAGATGCAACGATGTAATCTGAGTTCTGAAATCGCTTTATCTCTTGAAGGGCATCGTATGACTATAATGTCCGGGTGGCTGGGTCAATCTTTAAAGGCTCCTGGTTCTGCTGCTTCATCGGGGCCTTTCTCAATGGCCTCCATTTTATGGTGTCGAAGTGACTTATAGCAAATTTGTTTTTATTTTTCGGATACATCTTGTTTTCAATTGCGGCAAGAGCATCATGAACAGCAAGGAACGAAAGTTTTGGGATGAAGTAGGAGCGTGCTTCAAAACCTGTGTTCACCAGTGGTCGGATGTTCTTTTAGCAAACTGATGTTTGATTTAGTTGCATTCCCGTACGAGCACGTCTCTCACGACGTAACAAATAAATAAATAAATAAATAAATGTGCAGTGTCGTATTGTGTTAACGGTGGATCCTTCATTAAGATGCTACGACACCTTGGTGCAGAGCACATCTGTCAACGACCGCCGCTTGGAACAAGCCGCAGTCGCTTTTTAAAAAAAAGACCGCAAGCAGACACTACTGCAGATCCTGAGCACTTCAACAAAAAAAAAACTTAACGTGAAATCCTTGCCCGATAACCTTAGTGGGAGGGGGAATTCATTTAAGTCGGACAACATGAACTCGGTTTATTACTGATATATATGGTGGGATGTAAACAATATCAGCCCAGCTGAATATAAAGTGGTAGATCTCCTTACCACTGATACAGTTTGCCAGTTCTCCAGTCTCGCCGACGTATGGAGACTGCTTTCTTCGCTCAGGGGGAGTCCGCGGCTGAGTTCTGCTCTCGTCGAGCGCAGAGCCAGGCTAGGGAAGGGACTCCAGGGTATGTGCCATAAAAGCTACTCGTATGGAAACTGCTTTCGTCGCTCAGGGATATTCCGCAGCTGGGTTCTGCGCTCTTCGAGCGGCGAAGCGCATACGGCTGAAACAATGCGCAAAAAACGTTCAATGTCGTGCAGACGTTCCCAGATCTCAGATACTCAGCTGAAACGCAAGAATGCCACGACGCCGGAGAACCGAGCCCCCGACGTTCCTCGCATGAAGCAAACCCTCTACTTACCGCACCATTCCCACTTGCTGATGGTGCCATTGCGGGCGTACAAGACATCGATCGGACGTCGCAACGTGGACGCCGACGCGCGATCTCTAAGCTAGGAGGACGTAGACAGCAAGGCGCAACCCGCACTGCGGTTACGGTGGGCCGGTCCTGATATCCGCCGTTCATAAATGTCTGGTGTCAGTCAATCTCTTTTGGGATGCGCCACGCAATCTGCTTCTACAGAATGTCGTGGAGGACAACAGAATACCTAACAGCCTTATACAATGACTCTGCGGTGGTCAGTGTATGAACAAGACAGTGCGTTATACCTGCTCTGACCGCTCTAAATCTGCCTAGGATTGAAAGAAACCACGCAAAATAGCTGGTTACATGAAACTAATGCGCTAGAAAAACGCCCCCCTCCCCCCCCCCCCCCCACAAGCTTCGCGAGGCAAAAGAAATAGCGCATCGATAACCCCGTATTGAAAGAACATTTATACGGGCTCTTCTTAAGACAAACGCCTACTTACAGAGATAACTCACATGTACACTGGTCGTCATTTGAACGTTCCAACTTGTCAGCTTCTTTACCGAACAGATTCTTCCATACTGCCGACTTTATGAACATCAACATTCCTATAACTCTTGAATGCTTGGAAACAGAAAGAAGGAGAGACCTATATATCCTCTGTATTTGGAAACGAAAAAAAAAAAGAGAAGAGAAATCGTGAACGTTTCATTTAACTTCTTACCCAGTAGTTTAGTCTCCCTACGGTAACCTTTCTCACGTAACGTCACCACGTCTAGAAGACGAATACCAACAAGCTTTCCATATGAAGCAAGCCTGAAAACCAAAACAACGATTTTACTAGCCCTAACTGTGTACATTTCATATATTTAAAGCCCTTTCTACAAGGAGCAGAACTCTTTTAATAAGGGCTTATTACAAGACCTATATACATCCATTAGTTGAAACGAGCACTACAGTATTGAACCCTAGTAGGATTAAAGATATCTCCAGAATTGAGAAAATTCAAAGTACTTTTATAAAATTGTTTATTCGCATGGGATGCGTCTTATACTCCAATATCCCAACACAGTGCTCAGAAATACACTTTTGGATCTTCCGCCCTCGTATCACGACGCAAGGTATTAGGTTGTCCCATAAGTCCCCGCCGTTTTTTTCAACGATTCACTGCAGATTTCGCCGGCGGTCTCTTGCATAGCGCTGCATAGCTTTCGAAAGAGAATGATTTGCTCTATCAGAACATGTATTGCATTTCTTTTTGCATCATGAATTTTGTCAATTTTTAGGTCGTGGAAATGAAAAGTGAAAAACTGAAAAAGTAGCCATTTGCGCACTTGTTCTCCGCTTAGGTTTGTAATTTTTTGCGCAGTTTTTTATAGCATTTGGAAGACAATGTTCTGTACTATAAGAATATGTGTTGGTCCTATTTTCTCACTTGCCCTTTATTGATTTTTAGGTCATCAAATTGGGAATTCCGACTTTTCCGTCCAAATTTTTACCAAAACTCCGGTTCTGTGGTTGAACTTTTTTGCTTGGTGTTATATGTCGTTTGGAAGAGGATGTCTTGCTCAGTAAGAATTTGTGTCGCGTTTATTCGCTCACGCTGATTTCTGTCGAATATCAACGACTGAAGAAGGAGAAGGAGTTGTTGGTGAAGATGATTATTCTCTTTTTGGCATTTTGTTGATATTCAATATAAATCAACAAACGCGACACACATTCTTATAGAGCAGGACATTTTCTTTCGAATGACATATAATACCAACTCAAAAAGTCCAACCACAGAGCAGGAGCTGTCGGCAAAAATAACCATCCTCCTTCGGACGTCCCAATTTGATGACCTAAAAATCAATGAAGGACAAATGAGCAAATAGCACTAACACATACTTTTGTAGTACAGAACATTGCCTTCCAAATGCTATAAAAAACTGCGCAAAAAATTACAAACATAAGCAGAGAGAACAAGTGCGCAAATGGCTACTTTTTCACTTCTTCACTTTTCACTTCAACGACCTAATAATTGAAAAAATTCATGATGAAAAAAGAAAAGCAATGCAAGTTCTGATAGACTAAATCATTCTCTTTGGAAAGCTATGCAGCGCTATGCAAGAGACCGCCGGCGAAATCTGCAGTGAATCGTTAAAAAAAACGGCGAAGACTTATGGGACAACCTAATATATGATGTTCGTCTCGTTCACAAAATTCTACACCAACCTGGTGTGGCCGTGATTATGAAATTGTACAGTTTGATGCCTTCCCGAACTAGAGGTGGTACAATGAAGATAGCATCGCCTTGTCCGAAATCAACAGTTCATGCTTCCTTCTTTCCGCATAGAGCAGGTAGCGCTTACGTAATTATCACGAAAACCTGTCAAGTGCTTACTCTATACACCAGTTTTAGCGGTATGCATCGAAGATTTTACTTAAGCTTTACGGACTCTAATCATGGAGATCGACCACACCCAGTTCATGTTCGATTGTGACATTTTTCTGATGTTTGTTGTTTGTTTGTTAGTACTGAACTACTTCTATTTCGCGTCTGCCTTTTGCGACGTAATAAACATCAGCATTAACATTAACGACGAGCAGTGAACTCCGTGAAGGTGAAAGTAGTCCAACATGAAGTCGCACCTATCATGTATATCCGTAACCGTTTCTGAGCGTTCCTGCGCATATTTCACCACTTCCGAGAAAAGAAGCGCGAATGTTGGCAAGCTAACCTGAAAGATACATAACGTAACCCTTTATGCTAAAAAAATACGTGCCCTCTTTAGGGTTAAAATCGAGGCAAACTGTCTCCACTCTAGAATACTTATATGAACGAAAAAATTCGAAGTTTTTTGAGATGGAAAACGTAATCTATGAAGCCTATTTTCTTAATACGAAATCGAAACGAAACAGACGGAAGGATATTCCTGTGTCCAGAGTTATATATGGCACCACCTTACACCATCTTTCGCTCAAATTAATTTCACGGCGACCGCATACCATAACTACATCAGAGTGCAAAAGAGCAACAGCGAAAAGGACAGAGAATGGCGGGTGCAAGCCTAGAACGGGCGGTACACCGAGTATCTTTTCCAACTGGTAGACTGCTCTATATTTATTTTAAAAAATAGAGTTGCACTGCCAGGCTCTAGACATGACTTGCACCCAATAGCATTAATCAACCATTGCGCCACGCACTTTACATCCGCAGGATGTCGTCTATGCAGTGGCCCTACACTGTGACTTGGTGTGGCTAGATGACGTCTAGTCAGTGTTTTGTCCCCTCAACTAGGTAGATTAGGTACCAAATCACCCATCTCGTACTGTGGCTGCAATGCCTCGTTGGGCTGAGTGCAGGCTAACGACAGGAATACGTAACAGCGTCTCCTCCGGCTGCACTACGCGCTCCACAGTTATATAGAGGAAAAACGAATGATTTGCATACATAGAAAGAGCACGAAACACACCAAGGCAAACGGGAAAAATACGTCAGATTCCTATCCGACCTTCCTATCCTCTCACGAAGACCCACTAGCGTCGAGTTCAGGCTAATTTATCAGGACAAAGGCCGGAGTAAGTCGTCTATGGGATGGGCTACGTAAGTTGTCCACTTCTCTGGCTTATTGTCCAGATCGTGGATGCATTTGAATATTCTGCTTTGGTCGGTAATGATGAGATGTTATACTGAGATAACCTCCCACACAACATGATAGTAGCGTGAGAAGAACATGCACCACTTACTTCGTTCTTTCCTTTGCTTAATGACTTGTCCAATATTCCAGTCGATTTCACCATCGAACTTTAGTTCGAGCACAGGCTCGACGCTTCCGAACAATCTAAAAAAGTGAAATTATTTTTGTTTTATTTTTCATCAGACTGATTGTTCCGCTACTGGGTGTTAATACACGCAGATCCAACTGAAGGCAATGTGTGCACGAAGCGCAGTTGGAAGCTACCGCTCTCGTGGCATACGCACTGCGTACAATCAGGTTTTGAAAGGCTTGAATAGACACCCGTAGTGTAGTATACTAATTATTAGCTATTATTTTGTTGAACTCTCGGCTCTGGTCTTGAAGAAATTACAATTCTTACTTGAAGAAATTGAACCTAATCTGAGATTTGATAACGGGAACATAAAGTTTCAGCCTTCCTCTCAAAGACCTCCAAACAAAGCCACTGGATCTCTTGAAACGTTTGTGTTAGGATCTCAAACATAATTGTAAGATCTACATTCCTACGACTACTCTAAAGAGTCTGAAGACCGACAGCCATGGATCTTGAAAGACCATTTGGCATGACACCATACTCCGTTCCACGATATCTCATATACAATTGAAGTTCTTGGCTGAGATCACGCCCAGGCCAAACAAATATCCCACTCCTCTGGGGTCAAAATGCTCGTATCAGGCATGTCTCAAAAGGATAGAACACCGACACGGACCTTGGTACTCGCAGGTTTGCGCAGAAAAACGAGAGAACCACTTAGATTTTAAGCGAACAGCACGACCTGCGTTCGTTAGTAGACAATTATAAACGGCGGATATCAGGACCGGCTCACCGTAACCGCAGTGCGGGTCGCGCCGAGACTTTGGTGTCTGCGCCCTCCTATCTCAGAGATCGCGCGTCCGCGTCCACGCTGCGACGTCCGATCGATGTCTTGTGCGCCCGCGATGGCACCGTGTGCAAGTGGGTCGTGGTGCAGTAGGTAGAGGGTTTACTTCATGCGAGGGATGTCGGGGGCTCGGTTCCCGGGCGCAGCGGCGTTCTTGCACTTCAGCTCAGTATCTGAGATCTGGGAGATTTCGACGTCTACACTAGACATGGGAACCGAATCACGCATTTTCGGATATCCGCCCGGATTTATCCGGTTTCGGATTATCCGAAATCCGGCTCGGTCGAAAATTGCCCTCATCTGAATCATCCGAAGATCCGGGGTTTCTAAAATTGTCCTCATGTGAATCATCCGAAGATCCGGGGCAGGGTCAAGCATGAGGTGCGATTTTTGAAGAAAATTTACGACCCCCTCCCCCTTCCGAAGCGAGTTTGTACGACCCCCCCCCCCTTGTCTCTATCTCTGGTTTATTTCTTATCTGTCATAATTCTTCAATTGTTTATGTGATTTTTGTACCCATTAACAGGTTCTTCCTTCCAGGTGTGGCTTCAACACTGTAGAGATTCGGGCGCAGCGTCGTTCACTGAGGAATACATGTTTGTATTGACTGCTCGAATGATTTGATTATTAAAGCAAAGAATTGAATAAATCTTCTAATTCTGATTACTGTGCGGTAAAAAATAAAGATTTTCTGTCGGCAGATTTCGAATGGATGAAAGGTGTTGATTTTTTTTCAATTTTATTTACGATGTTATGGGAACGACGGCATTCTACCTGGAGAAGCGACATCTACGTCCAAAATTGTATTGTATAAAATTTGAAGTGTTACTTACTAATAGTGACTTAAGTGCTTTCCTTATGAGATTTTTTGAAGGGCTCTTCGAATCACTGACGGAGTCGCAGCACAAGGATGCACTTCTCGCGGAAATTTTTTTCTACCCTCTGAAGGAATGTACATCAGAGACTGAAATTGTACCATATAAAATTCTAAGCGGTGACTAGTGTACAATAAAAAAACCAACCTTCTTCGCAGCGATCTTCGATATGATTAGGGCGAATCGTATTCAAAATGTTCGGTTTTCATGAAAACATTAATAATTTTCTTCCTAAAACAGACTACCTATGCAGTTAAAAATCTGGCGCAGAAAGTTTCCAGCTTTGACCAACGCAAAGTAAAAAAATCATGGTTTTCTGAATCGAACAAGTTGGATCGACCTGTGGTCAATACTGCACCGACGTCACTGGACCGACAAAATTTGACGTTCACAAAAATGACTATAACTCGGTAAGTTTTGCAAACATTGAAAAAGCCAACGGCTTTCTAGAAACTAGAAAAAAATTGCTTTCTAACCATGTAGGAAACGTTTTTCATAAGAGAGGTCTTCATACGCGGCGGGAGCCTTCGATTTTTGTGTGAAAAAATTGAGGTGATTTTGCATAAATAATCATAACTCGGTAAGTTTTTCGAGTTTTTAAAAAGCCAAAAGCTTTTTGAAAACTAGAGAAAATGCGCTTTCTTGTCGTATATGAATCGATTTCAAAAAAGGGGATCTTCATGCGCGGCGGGGGGGTGCAATTTATGGCCGATTTTTGCAAAAATCGGCCATAAATTGCACCCCTCCGCCGCGCATGAAGATCCCCTTTTTTGAAATCGATTCATATACGACAAGAAAGCGCATTTTC